>SJYX01002926.1:206736-217875 GCA_006410675.1 Oreotragus oreotragus | reverse complement strand
GGTCTACATATGTCCTTACTTACAAAAGTGAAAACATTTTTTCTTTTTCATTTGATAGAATACTGGTAGCATTTTTCTATACTTGAAAATAATTATTAATTTTTAAAATGATATTTGGTGTACTGGCTCAAAAATAGAAATTGTTACTATGTAGTTAATTGGTCTTTATTGTAAAAAGTATGCAAAACATAGATAAGCATTAATGAGTAAACAAGTAAACTTATTCCATACTTCAAAGAACTAACAATGGTTGACATTTAGTATATATAGTAAATGGTTGTATTATTTAATTATTGTGTCATGACACTTATCTAAGGTTATCTTTTTTGCTGCAGTGATTTGGAAGGTTTACATCATGTTTTCTTCCTGGCAATGATGAAAAGATTAATTTGTCTTTTAAAAATGTATTAGAACCTAGTACTTCCTAGTTATTGGCATCAGGAATGAAAAGAGTCTGATTTTCTAGTACATAAGCCATTTATTTTACTTTATCATTCTTTTATTTCCTCATCAGTTTCACAGGTCTTGCTTCTATAATCTGAATTTTAAGATCAAATTATTATTTCTTTTATCTAATTATGAATCTTTTAAAGGCAATTTTTGATATCTAAAATGTTTGTCACCCAAGAAATAAGTATTGATACTCAAAGAGTTTATTTGCTCAAAACCAAATCTTAGTTTTAATTATAATTTTCTTATTCTTGAGTTTACTATTTTAACTGTCAGTTGTCTTTCCTAGGATGTATGTTCAAGTAATTTCTCTTTTTGTGGGGGTACAGTGATGACATAATCTCCAAGCGCCTGCAAATCTAAGATATATCACTCTTGATGACAATCTTTTAAAATCCAAAACTTTTTTGTTCATTCTTCATTCTTATTATCTTCAATATTTTGGAGAAGATGTATGATGCCAGACCCATTTTAGTTCTTTTTAACCCAAATTATTTAAAATTGCTTCTATGCTTTTAAGTTTATTTTTTCTCTTTGATTTTTTTAAAATGTCATCAAACTATATCTAGTTGGTATATTTCCATTAAATTTATCTGATAACTGGTGAATCCTCCCAAAGACTTGCGTCTTTCTTCATTTCAGAACAATTTCTTTTTTACTTCTTTATGTCATCTTCCTATTTTTCCATTACTGGTTTGCAGTCTACTCTGTGTAGAGATTTTCCTAATCTGTGTCCAGTTTTTCTCTCTTTCCTCTCAAGAATTCTAATTTTTATACCATAGATTCTTGGAGATAGTTTCAATGTTCCAAACATTGTTTTTCAGTTTTCAGAGTACTCAATCAACTTTTCATCACCTCCTTGTAATTAAGCATTAAAAAAAAAATTCCCATGAAATTTTTTATGACTTTAGAACACAGCCTTTCACAATGACTTGCTCAATTTTCAAAACTGTGACTTCTCGAATCACATTAAGAATGAGAATGCTTCTAAATGTGTTTTCTTCTACCCAAGAAAAAGTAGTCTTGTCCTTTTGAATTGCTCAGTCATGTCAACTCTTTGCAACCCTGCGCCTGATGATTCTGTATTTACAGGTCAATGGCTCAGCGGTGGGCTTCAGTTGGTAAAGAATCTGCTTGAAATGCAGGAGACACAGGAGACTGGATCCCTGGATGGGCAAGTTCCCTGGAGGAGGAAATGGCAACCCACTCCCGTATTCTTGCCTGGGAAATCCCATGGACAGAGGAGCCTGGTTCTTTGGACAGAGAGCTACATTCCAAAGGGTCGCAGAGAGTCATATGCGACTGAACCCAGCACACAGCACAGCACAGATGAAGAAAAACATTCAGTCACACTTGGCCTCGACTAGAACAAGGATAGTCAAATGTACTTCCCCCATTTCTCCAGGGTAAAAACTTTCCATCTTCCAATTTATTTCTTATGACTTCTTACCCCAGGCCTGCCATTCCTGTCAATCAGAGTCCATCAGTGCAGCCTACCAGAGTCTTCTCTAATCTTTACTTTCCCAAGCAGAGAGCACTTGCCCTCATATAGGGAGAAGTTTTAGGTCTCGTCTATACTTTATGTAATATAATCTGTTTAAACTTTATTTCTTAACATTTTTAAAAGGTGGTTTTTACTAATTTCTATTTTCCCACATTTTTCCATTGGTATTTGATGATGGGGGTGTTGCTTCTGCTAATATAACCATCTTTCCAAAATCTGTTTTAATTGTATTTTCCATCAATTGTATGTCCTATGATTTCTGGAAACTATGCTTTTTCTTATGCTGTTTAATTCTCCTGGAGGGGCTTTCCTAGCACCTCTTCTTGATCTAACTCTTACTACTGAAATAATCAAGACACAGGGAATTTTCAATAAGGTGTATAATAAAAGTGTTAGCACAGGAGGTATGTGATCTTACATGCACTCCTATTCTTTCTGATTCTTAACATACACTAGCATCTACCATGGATGAAAACCATGTATGATTATACCTCCTTTCCCCAATTACAGCATTCAGTCTTTGAGAGCAGGAATAATGCTTTGTTTGGGTTTGTTTCCTATAAAAGGCACAAACAGAAACTTTCCCATAGGAGAGACTCCAAAAAGAACTAGGCTAAATTTAGTTTAAGTTTGGCTATTATTTATCATACACTCTGTATCAATATATGTGTTAGCTCTATTCCCCACAATAAGCATCAGAGGGAAGTATTATAATTCCTTTTTACAAAAAAGGTATCTGAGACATAGACAAGATTAATAACTTTAAGGTCATGCAGCTAGTGTCTGAAATTAGATTCACACCCAAGTATGACTCCAATGTCCATGTGATATTCTGCCACACCATTCTGATTCAATTAAATTTTAATTAAGTTTAGATGACCTCACCAGCCATAAAACTTGTAGAAGGAATATAATTGGGTTAGATATGAAATACCATTCCTCCTTCACTGAGTCTACTTTGTATCTTCTCTGTTTGATAAAAAATGGGAAATAGATCTCAAGGTTTCTTCTGAATTTCTGACTGCAGTACTTCCGAGCCCCTTTTGTAGACTTCTCTTTCCTTTCCCCAAATAATATGGCAATCCTGACTGGAGCCTATATGAAATAACTAGCCATAACATATCTTGGAAATATGAAGTGAAATTTAACCAAGAATAAGGGCTTCTCCTGTAGCTCAGATGGTAAAGAATCTGCCTGCAATGCAGGAGACTAGAGTTTGATCCCTGGGTTGGGAAGATCCCCTGGAGAAGGGAATGGCTATCCACTCCAGTATTCTTGCCTGGAGAAATCCATGGACAGAGGAGCCTGGCGGGCTACAGTCCATGGGGTTGCAAAGATTCAGACACGACTGAGCAGCTTTCATTCACATAGTCTTTCCTTATGCTGTAACTATAATGACACCCTAGAATACTAAACCTACATATACTGTACAGTATGTATCCTATTAGTCTGGGCTGGATCTATCCTTTGTGGAAGCAGCAGAAAAATAATATGCATAGCTGACCAGGATAGCAGTAATAAAGGTGGAATAAAAAGTCCCTTAAAGCACAACTGGCAGCCCATTGACCAAACCCAGCCTGCTGTTGTATTTTGTTTGGACTAAATAATGTTTTAAAACTATTTGAATTTGTGGCCAATATTGAAAATTTTGAAATTTCACATAAAATTCAGATAGCTGGGTGTTTTTTATTTTTTTTTAAGAATATGAAGATCTGCTCACACCAGAATTATATTCCTGCCTGAAACCTACTCAGGTTGAGTAGCAGCAGGCGTGGCTTGTGCCTTCAACTGTCATCTCCTGAGTTTGAAACACACAGCACTATGGAATGAGCATAAAATATAAAGAGTCAGGGCTTAAAGAACCCTAAGAAAATCAAGACAGTCTCTTCATTTTCAATAAGGAGAAAGGACCAGGAAGGTGATATCCCCCTAGGACACATAGCTGGTTGGCAACAGAGCTACAATAACCTAAGCTCTCCTCACTTGAGTCATCAGTCTCCTTATTGATGTACTTCATAATGAATAGGACCTCTCCTGAAATTACATTTTTTGATATTTAAAGAATGAGGTGCATTTTTAAAATATCTCTTTGTTGTTCCTATCTCCCCAGAAGGGGAGATATTTTAAAATATCTCTGTTTGTGTTAGCACATTGCCCTGCTGCATGACAAGTAAATGCTTTGAGACAGAGACACTAAGATTTGAGAAAAAAAAGGCTGAGCATCGAAGAACTTACACTTTCAGATGTGGTGCTGGAAAAGACTCAAGAGAGTCCCCTGGACAGCAAGGAGACCAAACCAGTCAATTCTAAAGAAAATCAACCCTGAATATTCATTGGAAGGACTGATGCTAAAGCTCCAATACTTTGGCCACCTGATGCAAAGAGCCGATTCATTGGAAAAGGCCCTGATGCTGGGAAAGACTGAAGGCAGGAAGAAAAGGGGGTGACAGAGGATGAGATGGTTGGATGGCATCACCAACTCAATGGGCATGAGTGTGAGCAAATTCTAGGAAATAGTAATGGACAGGAAAGCCTGGCGTGCTGCAGTCTGTGGGGCTGCTGAGTCAGACATGACTCAGTGTCTGAACAAAAAAAAAACTCATCAATATCAACATAGTTCTGTACTACACAAGGTCCAGCTTGTGTAAATAAAAGTCTTGATTCTTTATTAACCTTATTATAAAAATACATCATTTTGCTCATTTATCCAACATATATTTATCAAACATCTACCATATTCAAGAAACTATATTGAACGCTCATCGGAGAGAAAAAGAACAAACGATACAAATAAGATCTCTGTCTTCATAGTCATAAATTAGCAGTATCCATCTGTAACAGAATCTCAAACAGTGAATAATCTAAATATGTGTTTCCCCAGATCAGAAATCAGAATTCTTTATAGTTCATAGAGTACAGCAAATAAAACATACATAATCTATGATGGGGGTTTGTGTTTTAAACTTATTATTATTGGTGGCAAGTTGGAATCAGAGGCTCAAACAAAGGCAGTAAATTAATGAGTCAAATGTTAAAACAAGATTTTTGGAACTAGATAAAACATTAACATTTAATAATCCACATTTCCAGCCAATAATTTGGTTTTTTATTGAAGCTGAATTTTAAGGAGTGCCTATGATGCAAGAATATTTATATTGGAAGAAAAAGTTCCTGACCACCCATCAAGTTACAGAATAATTGTCTTCTAAATATACATGTTGAATCAGAGATTTCACTGTAGTTGGTGGGAGATGTAGGAGGAAAAAAATTTTTCTTTTTCTTATTTCTCAGGGAATAGTCTTCTTGCCACAAGATTTCATTCAACAAGCATGTACTGAGCACTAATTATGAATCAGGCTTTATGCTTGCCACTGCGAGGATAGAAAGATGAATTTAAGATATTTACTATATTAATATATTACTATATTTCCTATATTAAGTATTGGTTAAAGACAGAGATTAAGGGAGATATAAAATAGTTAATGCTTAGCCATATGTTGTTTTGTTTTTTAAAAAATGAATGTAATAGGCATCCAAAAATAGCAAGAAAACAATAGAGACTCCAAGGTGCACTTCAAGGGCAAAGAGTCTTGAGGAGTAGGTAACTCTAGAGGCAAGAAGAAGGGGAAACCTCAGGGCAATGCAAGATTGAAACCTCAATGGAAGTGGATAATGTGGATTCTTGTTATAGCTGGAAACTAAACCCCAACCAGACACCTACAGGGGAAGGCAGGATGACTAAAATAAAATAGTAAATTTGTTTTTAAAGGGGGACAAGAGGGTAGCAAAGAAAAGCTAAAGAAATATAAGGGGAAGAAGGAAATCGATGGACTTATTTCAGTTGAGTTCAGTTCAGTCGCTCAGTCGTGTCCAACTCTTTGCGACCCCATGAATCGCACCACGCCAGGCCTCCCNGCTCAGCTTTCTTCACAGTCCAACTTTCACATCCATACATGACCACAGGAAAAACCATAGCCTTGACTAGGCGGACCTTAGTCGGCAAAGTAATGTCTCTGCTTTTGAATATACTATCCAGGTTGGTCATAACTTTTCTTCCAAGGAGTAAGCGTCTTTTAATTTCATGGCTGCAGTCACCATCTGCAGTGATTTTGGAGCCCAAAAAAATAAAGTCTGACACTGTTTCCACTGTTTCCCCATCTATTTCCCATGAAGTGATGGGACCGGATGCCATGATCTTCGTTTTCTGAATGTTGAGCTTTAAGCCAACTTTTTCACTCTCCTCCTTCACTTTCATCAAGAGGCTTTTTAGCTCCTCCTCACTTTCTGCCTTAAGAGTGGTGTCATCTGCATATCTGAGGTTATTGATATTTCTCCCGGCAATCTTGATTCCAGCTTGTGTTTCTTCCAGTCCAGCGTTTCTCATGATGTACTCTGCATATAAGTTAAATAAGCAGGGAGACAATATACAGCCTTGACGTACTCCTTTTCCTATGTGAAACCAGTCTGTTGTTCCATGTCTACTTGTAACTGTTGCTTCCTGACCTGCATACAGATTTCTCAAGAGGCAGGTTAGGTGGTCTGGTATTCCCATCTCTTTCAGAGTTTTCCACAGTTTATTGTGATCCACACAGTCAAAGGCTTTGGCATAGTCAATAAAGCAGAAATAGATGTTTTTCTGGAACTCTCTTGCTTTTTCCATGATCCAGCGGATGTTGGCAATTTGATCTCTGGTTCCTCTGCCTGTTCTAAGACCAGCTTGAACATCAGGGAGTTCACAGTTCACATATTGCTGAAGCCTGGCTTGGAGAATTTTGAGCATTACTTTACTAGCATGTGAGATGAGTGCAATTGTGCAGTAGTTTGAGCATTCTTTGGCATTGCCTTTCTTTGGAATTGGAATGAAAACTGACCTTTTCCAGTCCTGTGGCCTGGATTAATAGCTACTTACCTGTAATTTAGATTAATGACTTCTAGAGACAAAAATGCCACTGTAGTCCACTGGTCAAAGTGGGAACTTTGTGAAATCAGGTGAGAGATGTAATCTTGGCTCACATCCATTCCACAATACATCCATTTGGAATGTAGACCTTTTCTGTTACTTCTCTGGTTGCAGTGTACATAGTGAGAATATATATATTAAGCATTAATAGCTAGCAGAATTTCATAATATCTCCTTGTCTCAGAGTTAAGTTGAAATACTTCATAGAATTGATCATGTTGTAAAGTAATGATATGTCAAGTGGAAGGGCTATTATGGTAGACAAAATAGTTTCATGGAGGACCTTTATTGCAGAAAAAGTGAAGTGGGGGCCTCTTCCAAGATCACAAGCCAAAAGCCTTCAGAGAATTTTAAGAGATTAGTGCCACTGTCAAAGACTTTAGAGATGTAGGGTAAATGATTCCTATAACACTCCCATTTATCACACTTGCTTGGCTGTTGAAAAAGCCAGATGGATCATGGAAAATGACAGTAGATTATTACAAATAATCAGGAAGTGATGTGAATTGTAGCTGTGGTTTTAAATGTAGTGTATTGACTGGAGCAAACCAACACAGACTCTGGAATCTAGTATGCAGCTACTGACCTGTAAAATGCTTTATTTTACCTTATAATTAGTATAGAATATCAGGAATAGTTTATATTTGCATGGCATAGAAAGTGATATATTCTTTATTGCATCAGGGCAAGGAACTCTCCTATTCTCAAGCATAATATAGTCCAGAGGAACTTTGATCATCTTGGCCTATTAGATTGATATTATGTTAACTGGACCTGCAGAATAGGTAGTAGCAAGCACCTAGATCAGTTTTTATCAAACTTCATTGTTAAAGGGTAATTTCTTTTTTTAATTTCCAATTTTAAAAGTTTTATTTTTTTCATTTTATCAAGGACTGATACTTTTGTAAAATATAATAAGCACAATTTATTAGATATCTGTATGATTAGATATTGCAAGTATGTCAACTTGCTATCTAAGTTTTTAGGCATTTCTATCCATTTCTATATTGATCTCGTTGCAGACAAATGACAATTTAGGAACTGACATGAATCCATGGAGCATATATTCAGGAGAACTGCTACAGACTTCTTAGTAAGACATATGCATACCAGATAGTAGGAGATAAACCATGCAAAGTTCTGGTCTTGAGTACACTATTTCCTTCCATAATAAAAAATAAGTTGTCTCACCTTTTAACACACACACACACAAATAGGCATAATGCTTTGTGGTCCTCTTTGGATTTGGGAGGCAACAGAAAACACATTTGTGCTGCTCTGACAGATTCATTTTACAGTCTATACATCTCATTTTAAGTGGATTCTAGAAAAGAATGGACTCTCCATCAGTTCCAGGCTGTAGGGCAACATGTTTCACTACTAAGGCTTAATGAACCAGAGGTCCCCAAAATACAGGCAGTTTCTGTGGCAGACAGACATGTTATATGGGGTCTCTGGCAAACCCCAATGGGAAGACAAGAGCACAGAACACTTTGGTTTGGGAGAAATATCTTACTCTATTTCTATTCCAAAAATATTTATCTATTTATTTTTGGCTGTCCTGGGTCATCATTGCTTTGCAAGGGCCTTCTCTAGTTGTAACAAGTGGGGACTAGTTTCTAGCTGTGGTGTGTGGGCTTCTGATTGCAGTGTCTTCTTTTGTTGCAGAGCATGGGCTCTAGAGTCACAGGCTCAGTAGTTGTGCATGGGCTAAGTTGCTCCATGGAATGTGGGATCTTAGTTCCTGGAGCAGAGACTGAATCCATGTCCCCTGAACTGGCAGGCAAATTCTTAACTACTGGACCACCAGGGAAGTCTCCTCTATTTCCCATTTAAAAACAAAACAGTTCCAGGCTTAAGAATGAGCCCTAAAAGAGATTATTATTGATTATGAACTGGTGTTGTCTGATTCACACAACATTGAATTTGGATGTGTAGAGCAGCATTTCACTATAAAATGGAAGTAGTATATACTTGGGCTAAACATCTGGAAGGAAAAGTAAAGACTATGAGCAGATGATCCAGTAATTGTACTCTTTAGAATTTAACCAAATGAATGGGAAACCAATATCTACACAAAAACTTACACATGGAGGTTTATGGCAGCTTTAGTATAATTGACCAAACTTGAAGGCAACCAAGATGTCTGTCAGTAGGTGAAAGAATAAACTGTGGCCTAGACAATGGAATATTATACAGAATTATAAAGAAATTCATTTTCTAACCATAAAAAAGGCAAGGAGGAAACTTAAGGTGCATATTACTAGGTGAAAAAAATCAATCTGAAGAGTCTACATATTTTATGAAACCAACAATATGACATTATGGAAAAGGCAAAACTATGGAGACAGTAAGAGATCAGTGGTTGCCAAGGTATGAGAGAAGAAGGAATACATAGGTAGAGCACAGAGGATTTTTAAGGAAGTAAAACTATTCTATATATTGTTGTCATAGTGGATATGTGCTATTATACATTTTTTCCAAACCCAAAGACTGTACAGCACTAAGAACATACTCTAATGGGCAAACTATGGTTAATAATAATGGATCAATGTAGGTTCATCAATTGTAACAAGCACATGTCTCTGGTGTTGATTTGATAATGAGGGAAGCTATGTGTTTGTGGAGAAAGGGGATGTATGTGAACTCTTTTTTCTTTCTACTCAATTTTGCTATGAACCTAAAACTGCTCTACAAATAAAGTTTATTAAAATTTATGAGCAGACATCTCAGATTCTCATGACATCTGGTTATGCTGCTTTATCACGTCTCCCTCAAACACATCTATTACTTTCTGAGGGGCTCCTTATGAGTAGTTAATGAGAAGGAAAAGGCACTGGGCCTGATTTATAGATGAAACTACAAGGCACGTCAATACCACCTAGAAGGAATGGCTGTGAAAATCATTCGTGAAGGGAAATCCTTCCAGTAGACAGAATATTCAGAGGTATATATGACTTTGTACATCAGTGGGAGGAGAGATGGCTTGAAGTATGGATCTATATCAATTCATGAGCAAAGACTAAAAGGTTGGTTAGGCATTTACAAATATCAGAATTGGGAAATTAGCAACAAAGAAATTACAGTAGGTGGGGAGTTGTTTGAAAAGACCTCTTAATATGAGCAATGACTGTGTAGATATTTGTAGCCTATGCAAATACTGAGGCTTCCCAGGTGGCACTAGTGGTAAAGAACCTGCCTGTCAACACAGGAGACATAAAAGATGCAGGTTTGATCCCCAGGTGGGGAAGATCCCCTGAAAGAGAGCATGACAACCCACTTCAGTATCTTGCCTGGAGAATCCCCATGGACAGAGGAGCCTGGCAGGCTACAGTCCATGAGGTTGCAAAAGAGTCGGACATAACTGAAGCTACTTAGCATGCACACAAACATGCAAATACCAACCAAAGGTCATTTATATCAAGAAAGCTCTCAATAATCAAATGGAAAAGATGAATGGCTCTTTTGGTTAGTCAACCTCCTTTCCCAATCACCCTGATGCTTATTCAGTAGGTCTGTGGTGGCAGAGATAGAAGCTATGCATGGATTCAAAAATATGTTCTTTCCATTGCCAGAGCTGACCACCACTTTTGAGTGACTAACCTGCTCACACCAGAGGTAAACTTTGAGCTCCAAATACGCTATCATTTCCAATGGACCAGCAGGCTCTCTGGTGTCCAACTGATTATAGTAGATAATCTTCTTATGAAGGAGGCCACACTTTGCCCTTTATGAGATAGACACACATTCTAGATATAGATTTCCCTTCTCTGCCTGGAAAGATTGTGCCAGCACCATTATTCATGGACTTATAGAATGTCTGTATCAATTGCCATGGTATCCCACACAATATTATCTCTAGCTGGGGTATACATTTTAGAGCAATGGGCTCACATAGAGTGAGTTGACTGGTTTTATTTTGTGCCTTGGGTTTCCCAGGTGGCTCAGTGGGTAAAGAATCTGCCTGCCAATGCAGGAGATGCAGGAGACCAGGGTTCGATCCCCAGGCCAAGAAGATCCCCTAAAGGAGGGCATGGCAACCCAATCCAGTATTCTTGCCTGGAGAATCATATGGACAGAGGAGCCTGGTGGGCTACAGTCTATAGGGTCACAAAGAACTGGGCATGACTGAAGCAACTGAACAGACACCTACACACACACACATATTATGTGTCTTATCTGATCTTCTGAAGATTCATTTTTTATGATGAATAGAAAAAAAAAA
>SJYX01002926.1:125192-196957 GCA_006410675.1 Oreotragus oreotragus | reverse complement strand
AGGCTAGAATATTGGAGTGGGTAGCCTTTCTCTTCTGTAGAGGATCTTGCCAATCTAGAGATCGGACCCAGGTCTCCCACATTGCAGGCGGATTCTTTACCAGCTGAGCCATAGGGAAGCCCAAAAAATACAGGACTGGGTAGGCTATCTATTCTCCAGCAGATCTTCCCAGCCGAGGAATCCAACCAGGGTCTCCTGCATTTCAGGTGTATTTTTTGCCAACTAAGTTATCAGGAAAGATTACATATAATCAAAGGTATGGTTTTTCCAGTAGTCATATACAGATGTGAGAGTTGGACCATAAAGAAGGCTGAATGCTGAAGAATTGGTATTTTTGAAATGTGGTGCTGGAGAAAATTCTTGAGAGTCCCATGGACTGCAAGGAGATCAAATCAACCAACTCTAAAGGAAATCAACCCTGAATATTTATTGGAAGGACTGAGGCTGAAGCTGAAGCTCCAGTACTCTGGCCACGTCATGCAAAAAGCTGACTCATTGGAAAAGGCTCCAATATTGGGAATGCTTGAAGGTAAAAGGAGAAGGGGGCAGCAGAGGATGAGATGGCTAGATAGCATCATTGACTCAATGTACATAAATTTTAATCAATTCCAGGAGATCGTGGAGGACAGAGGAGCCTGGCATGCTGTAGTCCATGAACCTGCAAAAAATCAGTCACGACTTAGTAACTGAACAACAAGAAAAAGGTAGATTGATGTATGTGTCATGAGAATCAAAAGTGATAGAGTCATTTGAAGAAAGAACACATCTTATTTGCAGCTCAAGCAGGACTAAGAAAACTAGTTCAGCTCTGAAGAACATAGGTATGCTTGAATGTTTGACTACAATTTTCATGAGTCACGAAGTAACTTCAAACCTACGTTACAAATTAAATACTTCTTTTTTCAGTAAAATAAATATGGTCAAACAGAAAATGACCACAGAACTACAATGTCAAAGGTGAACCTTTCTCAAAACAAATTTGTAATAGCCAAAGAAAGTATCACAAGATACAAAACCAGAACCCCCAATTCTATTCATTCTCCTTATCTCCAATATAATCTTTATCTTCAGTCTGAGATCTTTTAATTTTTTTCTTTTTCTGCTTGCAATTACATTGTTAATCTAGATTGTATTGATTTCCCCCCATCTCTTGTCTGCTTTCTTATTGACTTTCCCACTGCTTCCCATCCCACAAATTTACTTAAATATTTTGTCTAAAGCTATTCTTATGAATCACATAGCACACATTAGTAGTAACAATTGTAGTGCTTTTCACATAAGGGATAACTTATTTAGCTTTTAGTCTGCAGGCAACATATTAAATGTTCACCTAAATCTACTTAGTCTATTGTCTTCTATATATTTCCTTATCACTTTTTTTAACCACTGTCTATACTTATATGTAAGAAATAGCATCCCTATTCTTCACTGATTTCTATGAGTGCTTTAAAACTGCCTTCCAAAAACCTTTACTAGAAGATTGTTTTGGCCATAATCAGAGGAATAATGAAGTAGTTTTACTCCCTAGAGAGTTATCATTGCTGATAAGTGTGAAATATCCTAGGCCACCCTCTTCTTCAGTCATTACATAAAAACCAATGCAAATAAAATAACATTTCTTTCTGTTATGGCATAAATGATTACTTTTTAATCATTCTGCTGACTACATGAATATGTGATAGAAATAAGTGAGTTATTTTATGTAAATAATGAAACAGACATTCTAGAGTTGTATGTTACTATTCAGAATACAATAGTTGATTGCTGCAGTAATGAAAAGGAAGACCCAAAATCTCAGTGGCTTAACATATTACAGTTTATTTCTCACACTCAAAACATTCACCCCAAGTTCATCAGCTCTTCAGGGAAGGTCCCTTATAAACAGAGACTTAGAGATACAGGTTGCATCCATATTGTAGGTACACTATTTGGAGCACACTGCTTTCAGGTCCACATGGCAGGAAAAGAGAGTTGGAGGGTCACAAGACTTTTTACTGCACCAGTACTGAAACGAAACATCACTTTTGTTTACAATCTCTCTGTAATCCCTCTGCTAGAAGTAATAAATGACATTGCCTAACTACAAGAGGCTGGGAAGTGAATGCGAGCCCATAGATATTTGATAGTTGTTAATGTCTTTGCCACATTCTACAAATAATACATGCTTTTTAATATTTTAATAAAAAATATTTTTTGGAAAACTCTATGGATAAAAATATCCCTTAAATATAATAGCTTTTATTGGCATATAGATATAGCTATGTTTTAGGAAACAGCTACAGTTATGAAGCTTCAGTGTGACCTAACAAGGCATTATATTTATAATGTTCCAAGATTGTTACTGAGAGATTCTGGTGTATGCAATGCAAAAATTTGGGGAGTCAATATGTTATTTATCTACCAGATGTTTTCTATCTTTATAATAAGTTTACTTGTGATACAAGGGAGCTGACATAAAATCACCTACTTAAAAAAATAGCTATCTATTCTCTCCTCATGCAAAAAAACTTTGTACACATGACATTACAATTAGCACATCCTCTGTAATGGGTGTTTTTAGGTATCAATTTATAATTCATATTGCTCTTATATAAAATATGTAAAGAAAAAATAAATTTCAACCTATTTCAGCTTAGTGGTAAACATGAATTGGCAACAAACTCCAAATCTTAGCAAAATATGAAACAGACTATAATTTCCTAATTTAACTCCTATTTTAATTCAATATTAATGCTTAAGACAACAAATTTTTAAACAGCATACTAAGATTTTGGCAGTAGTTTTATGTAACAAGACATATAGCATACTAGAGGTCTGGCACTCAACTTGCTTACAGTAAACCAGCTTCAATATGAAGGCATTAAATATTTTTTATAACCTTCTTTTTACATGCTAAATATTTTGGAAAGTATGTAATCAAATAGAGTAATGAAATTCATATAGTAAAATTAGTAAATTAAAAACGTGAAACTTGTACCCTAGGCATAAATCATATTAAAAAAGAATTACTGATTATATAGAATGTCCCTGGATAATCAAGACTTAATAGCATAAAACATGCAGAACATTTCAGGATAAAGATTTATTAATAAAAAAATACCAGGGTCTATTTAAAATGATTCTCCTCCAAAGGGTATCAAAGTTAATTCAAATCATGTAACACTCTAACACTAAATATTATTCAGTACTGTTGAAGTGGAGGTAAGTTTTACAAAACTGGGGTTTTACATATACTGTAAGTTGCTGTCTTTCTTGTTCATGTGAAGCAGCATACATTACTAAGTAAGAAAAGAATGGCTGCTGCACTAGCAAAAATAGGATGTATAAGTATCAAAGGCACACTATTCAGCTCGCCAAAGTGATAGCAAACTCTTTTCCCCTCACAAGCCCTTTCCCCATATAAACAAAAGTCTATTAAGGAGAAAAGAAAAATAAACTAAATTTTACTCTTCAAACATAAATATTTTGAGACATTAATGTTAAGTCTATGCTTCAAAAAGGTATTGTTGCCTGGATATTTCTGAATATATTTTAAAGATGTATCCAAATTAGATACTTTTGACATTAGATACATTGTTTGGTCAGAATTATTTATCATCTAAAACATTTAATTTAATTCTAAACATTTTAACCACTAGTATGACAACACGATTTTAGCTTTCAGAGAAATTAGCCAGTGGAGGGAAAAACACGCAAACAAAACAAAACACTACATTTAAGCAGCAGGCAACAATTAAGGCCCTTTCTGGCACAGTGGCATTTGACTGGCAACAAAGTCCAGGAATAATTCTACTAACACAGGGAAACTCATGCATTTTGGTAAATATGCTCTAACACTCACAGTTGAATTTTCCTATAGACCTTCCTTGCTTTTTTCAACAGGTAAATCTTTCTTTTTTTTTTTTTTTNACAGTGGCATTTGACTGGCAACAAAGTCCAGGAATAATTCTACTAACACAGGGAAACTCATGCATTTTGGTAAATATGCTCTAACACTCACAGTTGAATTTTCCTATAGACCTTCCTTGCTTTTTTCAACAGGTAAATCTTTCTTTTTTTTTTTTTTTCTTGATACTATCCTGATTTGTGACTTGAACCTGATTTCTTTTTCTTCTTACTATGTTTTTTGTGCTGTTTCTTCTTCTTCTTCTTCTTTGCTTTTTCTGTTGTTTTTTCTTGCTCTTCACGTCTTCTCTTCTTTTTTGCTTGCATCTCTTCTTCATAATCTGATTCTGATGAGGACTCCAATGATAAAGGTTTATCCTCAGAACAAGTCTTCTTTCTTTTTTTGCTGAGACTTCTAATACACTTTTCTTTCTCTGTTTCATCCTTTGACTTCTTTTTCTTTTTTACAGATTCCTTGCTTTCTGATTCAGAATCATATGGAGAGCTTTCTGATGATTTGTATGAATCGTTCTTCTTTTTCTTTCTCTTTTTTCCTTCTTTCTTTTCCTCATCTTCGGAATCTGGAGAACTGCTTGAAGAATCAGTGCTTGATGAAGAAGAAGATGAAGACCGACAAGATTTCTTCTTTTTCTTTTTCTTTCTGTCTCTTTTTTTGGATAAGCTCTCATTTCCACTTAATAATTTCTCTCTGCTTTTTTCTAGTTCCTTCTTCCAGTTCTCATTCATTTTTTCTTCAAATTCAGCTAATGCCTTGGAGCCTTTCTTTTTATTTTCTAATTGTTTCTTCACTTCTTCCCAGGTGGGCCTTGGTCGATTCAGATAATCTTGTATGGTTGGGCCTGCAGATTGAGATGGGCCCCTCCATCTGGCCATTGCTATAGGATTCATATAGGCCACCCGATTGTCCCGCTTACCCATGGTACCTGATGGTTCCCAGAGCAGACTCTCAGTTGCCAAAGAGAATAAAGATAGACACCCTCCTTAAATTCTTCATCTGCTGGTATACCAAGAAGGTTCCATTCTGTGAGAAAAGCAGATGGAATGATTACAAAATGCCTTTAATATAAGACAAAGTAAGCACATAAGTTTAATTGTTCACTGTTTATCACATAGTATGGTAGAAAGATTTACAAAATCTTAGAACTTGAGAAAAAATAATATATACACAAAAGTTTTACATGTTTTAGACATTGTGGCATAAATATAAAATAGTGTTTTTCCTATCTCATGTAAGGTTCTGACTGTTATCTAAATTTTAAATAACTATTTCTTTTTATATTGTATGGTACTTACCTTTTTTCTTTCTTTCATTCTGCCTTATATGGTATAATGAGAGAGAAATTTCTGTAGCCAAATAATATACCAGACAGACCTTCCCCATTTTAGTAGAGTGCAGCACAATCCATTCCACTCTTTGACAGAAACCTAGGAGTCATGCCTGAAAAATCCTTCTCCCTCAATTCATTAATAAGTTTTGCTGCTTAAACCCCCACAACAAGAGGTCTCATGTTTGTTCACTTCTCTTCAAATATGCTGTCATCAAAATAGTGCAGGTACTGTCACCTGTCATTTGGATTAGATGCCAGGGACTGCTCAGTGTTGTGCAGTGGATTATCTTATTCAGTCTCTAGACTAATCTAGAGGTTAGTCATAGATCAACGTCCTATGAAGTTGATCCGGTTATTATCCTATTATACAAATGAAGAAACTGAAGCTTAGAGAGTTTGAGTAACTTGCATAAAGTGACATAATAAATGGCAAATGGTAAAACCAGGATTTAAATCAAGGCAGCATGAGGGCAAACCCTGTACACTTAGTGCAACATTATATTGCCTCTTGACATCAGCTTCTTGACAGCCCTATTTTTTGCCCTTATTCTCTTCGCTTTCAGTACCACACTGAAATCAGAAGGATTTTAAAATAGTCTAGTGGCTTTATACTTTAATGAAAATCAATCCAAATCCCTATAAAGATCCAATACAATCTGTCCTGCTTATAGCTCTTACATTTCAACAGTTTTCTCAGTTCTATCTTTTTCAGTTTTCTCTTGGTTTCTGGAACATGCTAAGCTTCAAGCTTAGCCACGTTAGCCAGTTTTACCTCATCTTCAGATCTAACTTTAAAGTCAGTTCCTCAGAAAGGCAACTATTAGGTTGAACTATATAAAATCACCAATTATATGCAACAAAAATACTCAAATACTAGCAATTTCACATGGGTCAACCTTATACTGTGTTGCTTCTGTATCTATCCTTTATACTCATTATTTTGTATAACAGTTTCTTGTCTCTTTTATTCATAGCACTTAGAAAACTGATGATTATTTTCTTTATTTGAATGTGTACTTGTGTGTGTGTGTGATGCATGTGTGTTCACGTGCATATACATATGTGTATTCATTTCTAAATATAAGGCTAAGAAGGGTAAAGGTCACATTTTGCCTGTCTTCTAGCCATGATGTTCCCAGTACCTTACATGGCATCTGGTCCACACTAAGTACTTAAAAAATATTTGCTCAATAATAAACAAACAAATGAGTGGATTGATGGGTGGGTAACTCTGTGAGAGAGGTGCATTCAGAGAAGGCTCCTGAAGTTGGTGATGTCAGTACAAAGTTTTGAACAATAAATAGGAGTTCACTGAAGAAATGAGGAACTGAAGGACATTCTAGGCAGAAGAAACAATACATGGCTTCTGCACAACAAAGGACGCTCTAAGCAAGGTGAAAAGACAGCCTTCAGAATGGGAGAAAATAATAGCAAATGAAGCAACAGATAAATTATTCATCTCAAAAATATACAACCAACCCCTGCAGCTCAATTCCAGAAAAATAAATGACCCAATCAAAAAATGGGCCAAAGAAATAAACAGACATTTNTTTCATCAAGAGGCTCTTTAGTTCTTCTTTGCTTTCTGCCATAAGGGTGGTGTCCTCTGCATATCTGAGGTTACTGATCCTTTTCTTGGAAATCTTGATTCCAGCTTGTGCTTCTTCTAGCCCAGCATTTCTCATGATGTACTCTGCATATAAGTTAAATAAGCAGAGTGACAATATACAGCCTTGATGTACTCCTTTTCCTATTTGGAACCAGTCTGTTGCTCCATGTCCAGTTCTAACTAGGACTTCCTGACGTGCATACAGGTTTCTCAGGAGGCAGGTCAGGTGGTCTGGTATTCCCATCTCTTTCAGAATTTTCCACAGTTTGTTGTAATCCACACAGTCAAAGGCTTTGTCGAAGTCAATGAAGCAGAAGTAGATGTTTTTCTGGAACTCCCTTGCTTTTCAACAGAAAATTGGATTAAAGATTTACTGAGCATGGCCCAGCCCATCAGAACAAGACCCACTTTGCCCCTCAGTCAGTCTCTCCCATCAGGAAGCTTCCATAAGCCTCTTATCCTCCTCCATCAGAGGGAAGACAGACTGAAAACCACAATCACAGGAAATTAACCAATCTGATCACATGGACCACAGCCTTGGCTAACTCAATGAAACTATGAGCCATGGTGTGTAGGGCCACCCAAGACGGGTGGGTCATGGTGGAGAGTTCTGACAAAACATGGTCCACTGGAGAAGGGAATGGCAAACCACTTCAGCATTCTTGCCTTGAGAACCCCATGAACAGTATGAAAAGACAAAAAAAAAAAGAGAGAGAGAGAGAGAAAGAAAAAGATGGACTTATTTAGCTAGACTATATTTAAGAATGGTTAGATGTAGGTACTGAAATGATGTCATCAGTAAACCACCTCAGCTCTGCTTTCCTTTAGTGTCATTTCTTAGCTCCAGCAAGCATTCAGAATCTCTTACTTCCTGTCCCCACCCATACATGTATTACCTGATCTTGACATTTAGGCAACTGCCTGTATTGAGTCACTACTTAATTGAATAATAATATATACAACTTTAGTAGATAACTGCCTTTTCTTTAGTCATTTGAAAACAAAGATCTTGAGGAAAGGGCTAAATATCATGTCTTTTGTATTTTCTGTAGCAACTTTCATACTACCTTTGACAAAACAGATAATCAATATATACCTGGTACATTCAAATTATGTTAGATTAATCTTAAATGATATGGTTGTATTCTGAGTAGGGATTTAAAATGATAATTTATGATATAGATATTGGGCCAAAGAGAGGAGACAGTGTTAGATTACATAAAGGGCATGAAGGCACACTAATTCAAGTATTCTCAAGGTCTACAGGCTAAAAACTAGGAATAATGTTGATGCTAAAATAACAAAGATGCAATGTTTGATGGGAGAAGCAATTTGTCAAAGAAGATAAATTTCACCTCAGTTACCTTAAGTTTTAACAGCTAACAAAATATTCAGGCTGTTACATCATATTAACAAATGTCTAGGGGAAATAGAAAGCAGATGAGGGTTTAGGTCTGAAGAGATAGATTTGGAATTCATGTCATTAGAATTGACGATAATAATAATAATTAGAATGGATAACATTCCATAGAAATGAGTAGCATAAAGTTCTGCTTTCAGCAACAGGTTCAGCTACAAATTCCAGAAAAAAAATTACTACTACGAACCCTGAGAAATTCTGGATAAGGTAAAGCAAATACCCTTTAAAACATAATTGAGCAACAAAAAAGTAAAAGAAATTCACAGGTTAAAAAATAAGCCTTAAAGAGCCTGAAACTGAGTGGAAGCCAAGGTTAAAATCACAGATTACCATGGGCATCTGTTGACAGCAGAAGTCTAGATGCTCGGGGTCTAATGGCCAAGACTAGGAAAGATGAGAAAGACCTCTGTCTGGGTCACAGTAATAAGTCAAATCTGAGTCTCCTACAGAAAGTTACTTGAAGAGTCATTCCCTCAATAAAAATGTAAGCCAGAAAAAAATTCATCCACTGGAAAAGACAGCAACAGGGAAGGAAGCTTTCCTCAGGTCTCAGTACAATGGGAAAATGAGTCTCCACTGGAAACTCATAATGATAAGCCTGTCTTCACAGGGCTAGTGACTTGAACCCTTGCTCCCTTTGCATTCTAGTAAACTGCAAGCAAAATTGATCTTTAAGGACTTTTAGGTTATTAGTGGCCCAGGACACCTGACAGAAGGGAACACAAGTCCAGTCTAGAGAAACGTAACTCAGATTCCTCAGAAACTCCATAAATTAATATTAGCTAAAAGAAAGAATATAGAGTTATCAAAAACACAAGTAAGCAGTGCATTAATAGCAAGAATCAGAGAAAGACAGCCCAAGGTCTTCAAACATGGGAATCATCAGATACAAATTGTCTTAAAATAAACTTTATAAAAATTTGGCATGGGGCAGTGGGCTTGGGGAACAGAGAATTAAAAATAAGAACATAGAACATGGTACTTTAAAGAAGTAATCAAGAACACTTGGAAAAGAACTCAAAATAACTCACACATTATTAATATAAATTTAGGGTTTCAGAACTCAGTAGAATAAACAAAAGATTCAGTTCAGTTCAGTTCAGTCGCTCAGTCGTGTTGGACTCTTTGCGACCCCATGAATCTCAGCATGCCAGGCCTCCCTGTCCACATCACCAACTCCCAGAGTCCACTCAAACTCATGTCCATCGAGTCAGTGATGCCATCCAGCCATCTCATCCTCTGTTGTCCCCTTTTCCTCCTGCTCCCAATCCCTCCCAGCATCAGAGTCTTTTCCAATGAGTCAACTCTTTGCATCACATGGCCAAAGTACTGGAGTTTCAGCTTTAGCATCAGTCCTTCCAAAGAACACCCAGGACTAATCTCCTTCAGAATGGACTGGTTGGATCTCCTTGCCATCCAAGGGTCTCTCGAGAGTCTTCTCCAACACCACAGTTCAAAAACATCAATTCTTCAGTGCTCAGCTTTCTTCACAGTCCAACTCTCACATCCATACATGACCACTGGAGAAACCATAGCCTTGACTAGACGGACCTTTGTTGGCAAAGTAATGTCTGTGCTTTTGAATATGCTATCTAGGTTGCTCATAATTTTTCTTCCAAGGAGTAAGCATCTTTTAATTTCATGGCTACAGTCACCATCTACAGTGATTTTGGAGCCCCCCAAAATAAAGTCTGCCACTGTTTCCACTGTTTCTCCATCTATTTCCCATGAAGTGATGGGATCAGATGTTATGATCTTAATTTTCTGAATGTTGAGCTTTAAGCCAAGTTTTCACTCTCCACTTTCACTTTCATCAAGAGGCTTTTTAGTTCCTCTTCACTTTCTGCCATAAGCTGTCTCTTATACACATCTAGTGACCAGTTCTAGACCTTGACCAACTTTTCACCTCTCTAGGGTGAAATGAGAAAATTAAAGATATTCATTGTGTGTAACTTTGAGTAAGATGTTATTTCTCCTTTCCTGAAAGAACTATCTCGAACTTTCCTTAGTATATTTGGAAAGGTTAAAATGTCTTCTATTTTATGAAATGATAGTGATAGCCTCCAATTTTTTTTTTCAGCATTCTTGCTTGTCAACCCATACCAAATCTCCTATTTGAAAATATTATTTATGAAAACTGAAATCTTAGAGCCACTGACACGGTTTTGTGGTATGGAAAACCCTTCTGGGACTTCCTGGGTGGCCAGTGGCTAAGACTCTGCGTTTCCAGTGCAGGGGGCCCAGGTTTGATCGCTGGGCAGAGAGCTAGACCCCACATGCCACAGCCAAGAGTTCACATGCCACATTAAAGATCCTGTGTGCTGTGACTAAGACCCAGCACAGCCAAGTAAATAAAGATTAAACAAACAGATATTTCTAAAAGTTACTGTAGAAAGCCCTTTTGCATCAGTTCTCTCCTCTGATTCAACCCCCACTGACCAAGGTTAGTTACAGTGCTTACTAGGTATGGGTCAAATACTTGACTCTGCCAGATGTCCCCTGATCTGCCTTGATGGAATCCTCTTTGGCCTCAGCCTTCTCATTTTTAAGTTGGGGGACATACGTATTTCCCGGGCTTTTCTGAAAATTAGCTGAGATAGTGCCTGGTATGACCTGGCTGCAGTATTTCACCTCCAACTGTCACATTATATACTGCCACCTCCATATAGTTGGGGAAACCGCCCTTCTAGCAGAGAAGAAACAGTAAAACCATGGCTTGAAGTTTGATGCTCTGCCTTCAATACAGGGAACTTGCTGAAAGTTGTGGGAGCCAAGGGCCCTGAGGCGGAAGGGGAATTGTCTCTAAACTGGGGGTTGGGAAGTTTTAAGACACTTAAAGGCCATAACTGGAATAAGGGGAATGGGATAAGGTCTGGCCAAGTCCATGGAGAAGGAAGATAAGGGCAGGGAGGGGCCCATGGTTGATAGCCGAGCCAAAGTGCTAGAATCTAAGGAGACGTCAACCAGCATCAGGCTCCCCGCTGAGGGCTTCCCTGGCCAAGATGAAATCCTATCTGAGAACCCCTTCCCCACAGAGCGGATGTTGCCTTGGGACTGTGAAGAAGAAAGCCTAAGGGAACTGGGCATAGTGCAGGGAATGGCACAACTGGAATTCCTATCTTGCCTTTGGAAGAATTACCATAGCAGCTATCCTCACATTAACCACCTACCTTCATCCTCACTGTTATCGCATTTCTTCCAGAGGCGCCAAAGACCAGATCAGCCTCCCAAACCAGAGCCTCAGGAACTGGGTCCCCTCAATGGTGACACAGGTGAGTAGTCTGCCCTATAAATGCCCTCTCTGACATCTGTGAGGCTTCCTATTTTATAATCAACAAACACGATATGGCTATTATCTCCTGAGATTTTAGTTAGGTTACTTTAATAGGGGTATCATTTCTAAAATCAGGGAGGTGATAGGTCTTCCCTCATCCTGGCTATTGCTACCACACCTGGAGTGCTGAGTTTATTTCTGAAAAGCACATTTTCAGAGAAATCGGGAAAAAAATGGAGAGACTACAGTGGAGAAGAACCAGGTTGATGAGGAATCTGAAAACCATGTCCTTTAAGGAACAGTTAAAGAAACAGATGTTGCGATAAAACACAACAGTTCTCTCCAAGTGANGGATTAAAGATTTACTGAGCATGGCCCAGCCCATCAGAACAAGACCCACTTTGCCCCTCAGTCAGTCTCTCCCATCAGGAAGCTTCCATAAGCCTCTTATCCTCCTCCATCAGAGGGAAGACAGACTGAAAACCACAATCACAGGAAATTAACCAATCTGATCACATGGACCACAGCCTTGGCTAACTCAATGAAACTATGAGCCATGGTGTGTAGGGCCACCCAAGACGGGTGGGTCATGGTGGAGAGTTCTGACAAAACATGGTCCACTGGAGAAGGGAATGGCAAACCACTTCAGCATTCTTGCCTTGAGAACCCCATGAACAGTATGAAAAGACAAAAAAAAAAAGAGAGAGAGAGAGAGAAAGAAAAAGATGGACTTATTTAGCTAGACTATATTTAAGAATGGTTAGATGTAGGTACTGAAATGATGTCATCAGTAAACCACCTCAGCTCTGCTTTCCTTTAGTGTCATTTCTTAGCTCCAGCAAGCATTCAGAATCTCTTACTTCCTGTCCCCACCCATACATGTATTACCTGATCTTGACATTTAGGCAACTGCCTGTATTGAGTCACTACTTAATTGAATAATAATATATACAACTTTAGTAGATAACTGCCTTTTCTTTAGTCATTTGAAAACAAAGATCTTGAGGAAAGGGCTAAATATCATGTCTTTTGTATTTTCTGTAGCAACTTTCATACTACCTTTGACAAAACAGATAATCAATATATACCTGGTACATTCAAATTATGTTAGATTAATCTTAAATGATATGGTTGTATTCTGAGTAGGGATTTAAAATGATAATTTATGATATAGATATTGGGCCAAAGAGAGGAGACAGTGTTAGATTACATAAAGGGCATGAAGGCACACTAATTCAAGTATTCTCAAGGTCTACAGGCTAAAAACTAGGAATAATGTTGATGCTAAAATAACAAAGATGCAATGTTTGATGGGAGAAGCAATTTGTCAAAGAAGATAAATTTCACCTCAGTTACCTTAAGTTTTAACAGCTAACAAAATATTCAGGCTGTTACATCATATTAACAAATGTCTAGGGGAAATAGAAAGCAGATGAGGGTTTAGGTCTGAAGAGATAGATTTGGAATTCATGTCATTAGAATTGACGATAATAATAATAATTAGAATGGATAACATTCCATAGAAATGAGTAGCATAAAGTTCTGCTTTCAGCAACAGGTTCAGCTACAAATTCCAGAAAAAAAATTACTACTACGAACCCTGAGAAATTCTGGATAAGGTAAAGCAAATACCCTTTAAAACATAATTGAGCAACAAAAAAGTAAAAGAAATTCACAGGTTAAAAAATAAGCCTTAAAGAGCCTGAAACTGAGTGGAAGCCAAGGTTAAAATCACAGATTACCATGGGCATCTGTTGACAGCAGAAGTCTAGATGCTCGGGGTCTAATGGCCAAGACTAGGAAAGATGAGAAAGACCTCTGTCTGGGTCACAGTAATAAGTCAAATCTGAGTCTCCTACAGAAAGTTACTTGAAGAGTCATTCCCTCAATAAAAATGTAAGCCAGAAAAAAATTCATCCACTGGAAAAGACAGCAACAGGGAAGGAAGCTTTCCTCAGGTCTCAGTACAATGGGAAAATGAGTCTCCACTGGAAACTCATAATGATAAGCCTGTCTTCACAGGGCTAGTGACTTGAACCCTTGCTCCCTTTGCATTCTAGTAAACTGCAAGCAAAATTGATCTTTAAGGACTTTTAGGTTATTAGTGGCCCAGGACACCTGACAGAAGGGAACACAAGTCCAGTCTAGAGAAACGTAACTCAGATTCCTCAGAAACTCCATAAATTAATATTAGCTAAAAGAAAGAATATAGAGTTATCAAAAACACAAGTAAGCAGTGCATTAATAGCAAGAATCAGAGAAAGACAGCCCAAGGTCTTCAAACATGGGAATCATCAGATACAAATTGTCTTAAAATAAACTTTATAAAAATTTGGCATGGGGCAGTGGGCTTGGGGAACAGAGAATTAAAAATAAGAACATAGAACATGGTACTTTAAAGAAGTAATCAAGAACACTTGGAAAAGAACTCAAAATAACTCACACATTATTAATATAAATTTAGGGTTTCAGAACTCAGTAGAATAAACAAAAGATTCAGTTCAGTTCAGTTCAGTCGCTCAGTCGTGTTGGACTCTTTGCGACCCCATGAATCTCAGCATGCCAGGCCTCCCTGTCCACATCACCAACTCCCAGAGTCCACTCAAACTCATGTCCATCGAGTCAGTGATGCCATCCAGCCATCTCATCCTCTGTTGTCCCCTTTTCCTCCTGCTCCCAATCCCTCCCAGCATCAGAGTCTTTTCCAATGAGTCAACTCTTTGCATCACATGGCCAAAGTACTGGAGTTTCAGCTTTAGCATCAGTCCTTCCAAAGAACACCCAGGACTAATCTCCTTCAGAATGGACTGGTTGGATCTCCTTGCCATCCAAGGGTCTCTCGAGAGTCTTCTACAACACCACAGTTCAAAAGCATCAATTCTTCAGTGCTCAGCTTTCTTCACAGTCCAACTCTCACATCCATACATGACCACTGGAGAAACCATAGCCTTGACTAGACGGACCTTTGTTGGCAAAGTAATGTCTGTGCTTTTGAATATGCTATCTAGGTTGCTCATAATTTTTCTTCCAAGGAGTAAGCATCTTTTAATTTCATGGCTACAGTCACCATCTACAGTGATTTTGGAGCCCCCCAAAATAAAGTCTGCCACTGTTTCCACTGTTTCTCCATCTATTTCCCATGAAGTGATGGGATCAGATGTTATGATCTTAATTTTCTGAATGTTGAGCTTTAAGCCAAGTTTTCACTCTCCACTTTCACTTTCATCAAGAGGCTTTTTAGTTCCTCTTCACTTTCTGCCATAAGGGTGGTGTCATCTGCATATCTGAGGTTATTGATATTTCTCCCAGCAATCTTTTAGACAAAACTAAAGAGAGAATGGGAGAACTCATAAGACATTTCTGAAAAATCTCAAAAAAAAATTTAAAATGCAGCACCTTTGAAAGTTTAAAATTTATTCTATTCTTGGAAAATAGAATTAGAACGTACATACATCTATTTGGAATTAACAGAGGAAAAAGTAAAGAAATGAAGGATAACTGGTATTCAAAGAGTTGATGTCTTTGAATTATTTAGACTCCCTGAAAGATATGTATCTTCAATTCAGAAAGCATGGCAACATCAATAAGAGTAAATAAAAAGAAATGTTTATTTTAGTACATGATAGTGAAATTTCAAAATTCTGTTATCAAAGAGAAAATCTACAATATAGCCAGAAGAAGAGGAAAATGCATAAAAATTGGTAACAGATTGTCATCAGATTTCAATAGCAATATAGGAAATATCAGTAGAATAGTATCTCTGAAAGGTTACTTATAATATAACTATATCCCTGCCTAAAGAACAAGAGTGAAAAAGGATTTTTTTAAAAAATCTTTCTTCTTAAAAAGAAGAGAAAGACAGAAAGTCTAGTACAAGCACAATTTCACTAAAACAAGATCTAAAGAATGAACTTTAGGAGAAAAGAAACACATTTCATGAGACAGACCTGATAGCCAAGAAGAACTGGCGAGCAAATTGGAATATAAACAAGTAAATGTAAATGAACATCTGTGTATGAAAGGACAGTAATTTGAAAAAATAGAATTAAAATAATGCACCATAATGACACTTCAGAATATGTGTGAGACCGACATTTCTTGAGAAAAGTACAAAACTTCATTGAAAAACAGCAAAGAATACCTAAATAAATGGAAAGCTGTATCATGTTCATGTATAGAAAGCTGCAATACCACAGAAATGTCAAGTATCCCACAAAACAATTATAAATGCAACAAAATTTTAATTAAAGTGCTAAAAAATATTTTCTTGGAACTTGGAATACTGATTCTACAATTTATACAAAAGAACAAAGTGCCAAAAATAACCACAAAGCTCCTCAGAAAGAAAAATGTATGTATGAGAAAAGCAGGGGAAGGAATTTGTAATTGCAAAGCTTTTATGAAACTGTAGTATTAGATTCAAATCATATGAAACTGATAACCCTAACCCTAACTGATAACTTCTCATAGTTCAATATAATAACAAAAAGATGTAGAGGACTTCCCTGATGATCTAGTGGTTAAGAATATGCCTTACAATGCAAGGGACACAGGCTCAATCCCGGTTGGGGAGCTAAGATCCTACATGCTATGGAGCAGCTAAAGCCCAGGCCTCACAAGTACTGAGCCTGTGCCGCAGCTAGAGGGTCCGTGTGCTGCAACGGAAGATCCCATGGCAGAAGGAGACCTCACGTGCTGCAACTAAGATGAGACGCCACCGAAGAAAAAACATATTTTTAGGAAAAAAAAAGACAGCCTTCTAAAAAGGATATGGCATAGGATTGTTTAGAGAATAACAAATAGACAAGGAAAATTCAGAACAGAGAACACTGGGACAGACCCATGCATAAATGAAAACTTGTCAGAACTGGCATTATAAACCAGTGGGAGAAAAAAATAATAATAAAGCTACTGTAATAATTCTCTGTCAGGAAAGTAAGGGCCTCCCAGGTGGCACTCGTGGTAAAGGACCCTTCTGCCGATGCAGGAGACATAAGAGACATGAGTTTGAACCATAGATTGGGAAGATCCCCTGGAGGAGGGCATGGCAAGCCACTCCAGGATTCTTGATGGGAGAATTCCATGGACAGAGGAACCTGGGGGACTGAGTCCATAGGATCGCAGAGTCAGACATGATGAAGTGACTTACCACTCAGGCAGGAAAGTAAAGTCAAATTAGCTCCAGATGGATAAAATACATACTTAGGAAAAGCAAATATTAAAACTGCTGTAAGAAAATACAGAATGTCTTTACAAATATATTTTCCTCTTCTTCTATAGTAATAGAATTTTCAGATGGGCACATGGCTGCCCGAAATGGACATTTTCTTCCCTTCTTTGCAGGCAGAGTCATCTTGTGATGAAAGTTTTGGCCATTGAGATGTAAGTGGAAACGTCCATAAAACAGTTTCTGAGAATCTCCCCCCTTTCCTCTTCCTTTTTACCTTTCTATCTGGGATATAAGAACCGTAAAGTATCGTGCAGGTGGAGCAGAAAGCTAGAAGGAGTCTAGATTTCTCAGGACTTCATGGAACAGAGCTTCTTTACTTACTGTAGATTGCCTACCTCAGCATGCTTACAGGAGAGAGAAAAATAGGATCTGTCTTGTTTAAGTCATTGCTATTTTAGGTCTCTGCTCCTCACAGGCAAACCTAATGCTAACTACTACCATTTTCAGTGACACATCTTCTCTCTTTATTTCAGAAAATTTACGAGAGAAAAACAGAATACATAGGAGTAATACTAGGGGAACGTCCACTTTTAATGGAATAAATAGGAAGAGAGAAGAAAAGAAGCTATACGTGCGAGAAGGCTCCCGTGCTATGAAATACGAGTGAGGACTGAGAACAAAGTATACCCCCGGACTTGCCTAGATGAGAAGGAAGCCACTGGTGCCTTTAGAGGACTGTTTCCAAAGGATTACTAAGAAGTCAGTGAAGCAACACAACACTCAAGGGATTATTGCCACTTGCAGGTTACTTGGAGGCCCTCCAGCTCCACACAAAATCGGCATATAAACATGCTTGGTGTTTCTGGGCTATGGGTGTAACTAGGTATACCTGAATAGCCCTTACTCTGGATAATATCCTGGTGTCTTTTCCGTAATCGTGACACACCCAGTAGGAACATGCCTGATCTACTCTATTTGGTCACAATTCAACTGACAATTCAGTGGAGATCCAACCTATCTCTCTTCTTCACTAAATGAGGGGATTCCTTTTTATTTTTTTCTCTAATTGTTTAGAAGGTAATCATGTGATGCCATGGAGTGAGCTACATAGATTACAGCCAATAATGTATTATAGAAGAGCAAAGAAGTGTCCACCTGTAATAGAAGATGACGAACCTTCTAAAGATACAACTAAAAGGTGGGCCTTATATAACTTACCATCCATATGGAAGCCCTGAGCTAGAACAAGAGAAGTGGAATCAGGTCAGAACCTAGAATTTAGCAAAGTATGAGTAGGCATTCCTCAGTCACACCCAAGGTTACGTGCACAAGCTGAGAACGCATAGGCCAAAAGAAATTTTTCCGTAAAAATAGTGGTAAAGAATACATTTAGGGGAATTCAGTCTTTACTATAGAACCTATATGTTTACATCCTAAAACAGTAATAGGGAGAACACTTACATGGGTAATCAGTGGAACTGACCACTAAAAGAAATTACTGTTGTGTTTGATGAAGGAAAGTGCAGCCTTTACAAAAGCAGAGGTTTGTCGCCATAGGGTGATGACTATTGGAAACGGGGAATTAGATTTCCTTAGTACCATCAGGGGGTGGAAATCCCTAAAATTTCCCTTAGGGTTTTCTTCATTGTAAAGAAACTTACCTATGCCAAATAGTTACAGTGCATTCCTCCCAGGACAATTGGTAGAACACCGAAACCCCAAACAATTAAGGCAGCAAGGGTAACCGATCAAGTACAGATAAACAGAAATGCAAAAAGCAGTGAAGTCTTGGTGGCTGAGACAGGAACACCTGATGAACAACCATCCTGCTGTGTAAAGTAGGGATGGCACCTCCTATGGGAGTGACCTATGAGGACACCTAGGTCTGTGGTCTAGACACATGGTAACAAATTGCCTAAATTGCTTCACACGTGTTTTCTAAAATATACGAATCAAGATTTTTGCCTGTATTACGTGGATTAAGTCAACAATACAATGCCCTCCACCCCACCCCATATCCATGCTCATGGCATCCAGGCTAAAGTTCTTATATTTTTTGGAAGAAGAGGGAAAATAAAGAGGGAACAGCAAGGCCAGGAGATGAAACAAAAGTCAGACTCCATTTTCTGAAGCAGGAGTGGGAATGGGTGGGTTCTGGATTCCCAGGCATTCTCTCAGTCCAGTCTCCCTGGTTTGGGCCGGTTAAAATGGCTACCATTTTTCAAGAGCTACTTGGAATCTCTGCCACTACTCTAGAAGACCTAGGCAACTGCACGACCCAGAATTGTTCCCCCTGTTGTGTAAGCCACATGGTAAAAGTGTCAGTTTGGGCTTCAAGGGCATCAGGGGTCTAGCTAGTTTTGACTCCTCAGGAAGACCCATGCATTCCAAAGTGCAGGCTCACCCAGGACAGCTCACTAATTTCACAGTAACATATGTCGCATTTTCCTGATTAAGCTTTCCATTTTTCTCACTAGTATATGTTGGGAATTTATTCTATACCTCTTACTATAGCATATCTTCCTTCTGTCTATTGCACAAATCTAGGTAGTTGACCAAGATGATGAAGCCACAGCAAACTCTCACCCATGTGGAATCTGGGAAAAGTTTGTGAATACCTTTGCAAAATGCCCCAATGCAACACATTATTCTATTAAGGAATTTTATTACAAATTTTCCTGAACTGTATTTCAGGGCTCAATGCTGACTGGAAGACTCCCTTGTTTTTAAAATGCCCTTTTCTATGTTTTTTCTTATTTCTCCTAGAAGTCCTTCTGCTGTTGCTGCTGCTAAGTCACTTCAATCGTGTCCGACTCTGCGCGACCCCACAGACGGCAGCCCACCAGGCTCCCCCGTCCCTGGGATTCTCCAGGCAAGAACACTGGAGTGGGTTGCCATTTCCTTCTCCAATGCATCAAAGAGAAAAGTGAAAGTGAAGTCGCTCAGTCTGTCCGACTGTTAGCGACCCCATGGACTGCAGCCCACCAGGCTACTGCGTCCATTGGATTTTCCAGGCAAGAGCACTGGGGTGGCGTGGGTGCCAAAGTCCTTCTAGATGGGGTTAAATGGCAAAACTTCAAGATTTTATGGTTCAGTATAATTGAAGATTATATCTGGTACATTAGGTACTACAATGTTAAGATTTTTCATTTACTAGCCAGAGTATAAACGCTTACAGTACAGGAAATCATATTTTATACCATTTATATAGATAACCACTGAAGGTGGTTTTTGATGTTTTGATGACTGGCGCTTTATTTATGACAATAGGTGCTCATACATTCATTGGATATTAATGTTCATTATTTATTAGTGAAGTTATTCTGTTCACCTAAGAGAGGAAGAAATACAAAGAAATACAAGACATATCGCCTATCCTCAGTTCTCTCAAATTTTATGAATTGGATTGAATTCTCTCTCCTAAAAGTGATCAATATATTTTAGTGCTTTTTTATTTAGTTTTGTTTTTTACTAAATTGTCCTGTTTAGTCACAACTAATGAACACTCTGTAAATAGGCACTGATTTACTAAATGGGAGACATTCATCTTCTTTTCTATCTAAATCTTGCCCATCCTCCTAGGTCAATTCAAGTCTTTTTAAACTCCACAAAGTCTCCTCTGAGGGCTCTATCCTTTCCCTGAACTTGTTTTTTAATTATTGTACATATGTGGTCACTTCTTGAGATGCCCCTCATTTTTAGGCAAGTTAAAAATAATAGCCATTGAGTGAACTCCTGATGCCTTTGTCTGTCTGGAGGAGGAAATGGCAACCCACACCAGTATTCCTGCCTGGAGAATCGCATGGACAGAGGAGCCTGTGTGGCTGCTGTCCATGGGGTCACAAAGGCAGCCTAGCCTGCATGCACCTTACTATAGTCCCAGCACTTCTTGCCGTCCTTCTGGTAACAACCCCACTCCCGTGACCACAGACCGGGCCTGCAACACGAGCTGCTCCAGTTCCAGTACTTTCCTCAGGATAGGTTCAAACTCTGTCAGAGCCTTCTCATAGTTTGCGAGTGAGGAGCCTCTCCAGCCAGGCTACCGAGCAAAAGGAGAAGCTGCTCTGAAAGACAAAGCTGGTACCCAAAAACAGAGAAGAGACAAAAGACCTAGTGAGCCCTGAGGGTTTCTAAGTCGCTGGATTTCGCTGTCCCTGGGGCGAGTTTCACACCAAGCATTTCCAGGGTTTACCACATATTCCCTTCTTTTGTAGATTAACATCAGCTTGTCACTTTTAGTTTTGATGACTCTATGACAGACTCCTTGAGGTAGTCACCTCTTTGTATGGTTTTACTGCTTTTTCACATCCCATTGAGCCCAGCACAGGATACACCTCATGAGGAATAGAAATTCCATCAATAGTTGTCAGAATAATGATTGTTTACATTTCCATTAAAATTCTGGAATATTATATAAGATGCTACAAATATTAGTTAAATTACTATGTATAGGGAATGATGAGCAAGAGTCTCAAAAGATACTAATACTTAGGTTGTTAGCTTTTTTTCAGGAACAAAATGCACATATTTTAAAAGAGTAGTGAAAGTGTTAGTCACTCAGTCATGAGACTCATTATAATCCCACAGACTGTAACCCGCCAGTCTCCTCCATCCGTGGGATTCTCCAGGCAAGAATACTGGAGTGGGTAGCCATTCCCTTCTCTAGGGGGTCTTCCTGACCCAGGGATCAAACCCCCATCTCTTGCATTGCAGGCAGATTCTTTTCTGTTAAAACCACTAGGGAAGCCCATATTTAACCATGTTGCAAATATATTCCTTGTCATTAACAGGACACCGCCTTCATAAACCATTCTTATCCTTTATATTGTCTCAAAGTGCTTATTATAAATGTTTTCAGACGTTGATTTAATCACACACTAGCAAACAATCATGTAAATAGTTATACACACATACATAAAGATATGCAGATGACACCACCCTTATGGCAGAAAATGAAGAGGAACTAAAAAGCCTCTTGATGAAAGTGAAAGAGGAAAGTGAAAAAGTTGGCTTAAAGCTCAACATTCAGAAAACGAAGATCATGGCATCTGGTCCCATCACTTCGGGAAATAGATGGGGAAATAGATGGGAAATAGATGGGGAAACAGTGGAAAGAAACAGTGTCAGACTTTGTTTTTTTGGGCTCCAAAATCACTGCAGATGGAGACTGCAGCCATGAACTTAATAGATGCTTACTCCTTGGAAGAGAAGTTATGACCAACCTAGATAGCATATTCAAAAGCAGAGACATTACTTTGCCAACCAAGGTCTGTCTAGTCAAGGCTATGATTTTTCCAGTGGTTGTGTATGGATGTGAGAGTTGGACTGTGAAGAAAGCTGAGTGCTGAAGAATTGATGCTTTTAAACTGTGGTGTTGGAGAAGACTCTTGAGAGTCCCTTGGACTGCAAGGAGATCCAGCCAGTCCATTCTAAAGGAGATCAGTCCTGGGTGTTCTTTGGAAGGACTGATGCTAAAGCTGAAACTCCAATACTTTGGACACCTGATGCGAAGAGTTGACTCATTGGAAAAACTCTGATGCTGGGAGGGATTAGGGGCAGGAGGAGAAGGGGATGACAGAGGATGAGATGGTTGGATGGCATCACTGACTCGATGGACATGAGTTTGAGTGAACTCCGGGAATTGGTGATGGACAGGGAGGCCTGGTGTGCTGCGATTCTGGGATCACAGAGTCAGACACGTCTGAGCAACTGAACTGAACTGACATACATATTAATATACACACAACTACATATATATGCATATATATACATATTAATATCACACAACTACATATATATACATGCACATACATGCATATGTACTGTGTGTGTTATATGTATTGCTTAAACCAGCTTCTTGGAAAGTTTATTTTTTGCACTTAGAAAACCTGAGGTGTAAATATAACAAAGTAACAGTTTGCTCCACAGTCCCTTTAACAGGCCCCTTTCCATGAATTCTGAGTGTAACTTGTTCATGAATATGGAAAGTATCTGAAGATTTTCTTTTAACTTGTCTTGATTTCCTTGAAGACTCTGGCACACAGCATGAGATTAAAATAACCTGGCGTTGCCGGTGATTTTGCCCACAAATACCAAGGAATAAATATTAGAATGATGGATTCTCTTTCCCTTGTCAACCATGAACGTATTCCTGCCAGGGGCAAGGTCTAGAGAGTAAGTTAAAAATAAACAAGTAGAACCAGAGAGTAACTTTATTCTTTTATTCAAAGTTTATTAAAATAAAGAACAAATTTAAAAGCACACATACCACTCAGCACCAATATAATAACACTCTTTCTACTGATAATCTCCAAAGCATTTCTGTTTCTGCAGTTGAGAAGCAGAGATACACACACACACATTCTCACCACATTTACCCAGTACTCATAGCATCATGTCCCGAATATTCTCCTTGCTAGGGAGGTGAGGATGGGCAGAGGCAAACAAGTGTGACTACATCCAACCACTAACTGAGTCAAGGACTCTTTCGTTAGCAGTTATCATTTGCACACTAGTAACTTCTGCACATTCTAGTCTCCCTGTCCGGGTGCCCGATTATCTGGGCAAGAGATGGAGTCTGGTGACGATGTGATGCAAATTTAAACAAAACTGGCCAACATTCCCTACCCAATATCTTTTAACTGCTTTGGTTATAAAGTACTGGATTCTTATGTCATGACATCTTCCAATCTTAACACCCATAAAAACCGCACCGACCCGTGACATGGACTGGAGAAGACTTGAGAGGATTTTATTTCTTTCCCACTCTGTTCTGTGGGCTTCTTTCATTTATGTGTTTACCTATTTGCTTTTTTTTTTCTTTTTTTTGGTGGGGGGGAATGGGAGTTTTGAGCCAAAATAGTGACTTCATTAACCATCTCCTGGGTCGTCGAAGTCTCTGCAGCAAATTAAAAAAAATAAACTCCATGGAGCGCCAGTGTTGCTGTCCAAGATGGCAGAGAGCCCCAACTTGCATGAGCCGTATTGTTCAGAGATCACTACGTATTTGCCGACTGGTTGACTCACCTTGGAACAGTTCTGGATCTTAAGTCTGAGACCTTGCTTCTGGAGCTATCCAGAAGGTAAGGCGTTAGAAGTGGCCCAATATTTTGCTAAGGCCACTCTAATGGCACTCATCAGTCCTCCTCCAAACAAAGGTGAGAAGTTTCCTTTCAGGTCTTCCCAGATCAATAGACCAAGCCCCCGGGGCCTAGTTGTTCCCAGTCTGCAACTTCCTGAATTGCCCAGGTCCTGGCCCCCTTCTTTCATACAGGACACTACCAAGACAGGGTGGATCACCAAGCCAAGGTTGGTACTTACACCCGTCTGGACATACATAGGACGACTGGGCTTAGCTTCTATTTTTAAGGTAAAGGAGGAAGAAGTGAGGATGTTGGAATATGACTAAAAATATTTTAGCTCTGATTTTTGGCAACATCATTTTTTAAAGAAAAACTCTTGTTTTTCTTTAAAAAATTGATTTTTTAATTTTAAAATTTAATTAAAACCTCACTGAGAAATTAAAAATCTCACTATTAATATTCACTGCTCAGAAAATAGCACTGAGTTATGTTCTGAAAAGATTTAAATGCTGCCAGAGGTTTTATTAATTCTTCAATGGGACAGTAGTGTCTATTTCTTCCCCTTTGCAATGGCCATCTGATTGTAATTAAGTTTATCTTCCAACTGTAAGTCAGAAATTAGGTAGAATAAATGTCCATGTTTATCCTCTTATCATCCACAGAATGGGGAGTCCTGCATGTACATCAATGCATTCTGCTTGCTGTAGACACAGCTCATAGGGCATACTGAGGGCAACTGATATCCTATATCCAGCTGGGAATATCCCCAAAGGCACAGACATTGTCTTCAACCTGCATCTCTGGTATTTTATGCAGCAAGGCAGCATCCGTGTATGATCTTCCAATATTTCAAAAGTTTTATTCAAGAGCCCAAAATGTGGAATACACTCAGAGAAAATGAAAGAGAGCAGGCCTTTCTGATTTTCTTATTCACAGAATTGGCATTTCCTAGTTAATGGTAGCAAAGTGAAAGTGTTAATCACTCAGTTGTGTCTGACTTTCTGCGACCCCATGGACTGAAGCCCGCCAGGCTTCTCTGTCCATGGGATTCTCCAGGCATGAATAGTGGAGTGGATTGCCATTCCCTTCTCCAGGGGATCTTCCTGACCCAGGGATCGAATCCAGGTCCCCTGTTTTGTGGGCAGATTCTTTATCATCTGAGCCACCACTTAACTAAATCAATAGACCATTTCAAAGTTGATATTACCAAAAATCATGGGCACATTCTACAAACAAGGTGAACACAAAAGACCAGAGATCAAAAAGATGAATATGAGAAGTCATATGAGTTACATGACCATAAGGTTAGCTATACATACCAAGTACAGCACTAACCTGCTTCTAAGGAGGTCAGATACACTTTAATACCTGTATGAAAGGGAAAGTGTTTGTCGTTCAGCCGTGTCCAGCTCTGTGTAACCCCATGAACTGTGGCCCACCAGGCTCCTCTGTTCATGGAGTTCTCCAGGCAAGAATACTGGCGTGGGTTGCCATTTCCTTCTCCAGGGGATCTTCCCAACCCAGGGATTNGTGTTTGTCGTTCAGCCGTGTCCAGCTCTGTGTAACCCCATGAACTGTGGCCCACCAGGCTCCTCTGTTCATGGAGTTCTCCAGGCAAGAATACTGGCGTGGGTTGCCATTTCCTTCTCCAGGGGATCTTCCCAACCCAGGGATTGAACCTGGGTCTATCCACACTGGAGGCAGACTCTTTACCAACTGAGTCACCAGGGAAGCCCAATCTCTATGAAACACTTATCCTATTGTGCAAGCATTTCATTTATGCCCATTCAAGAAAGTCATTATTTATTTCACTATTATTTTCTCTAAGCAATATAATAAAGTAAGTTTTGAATAGTTCCAAGACATGTCTTTCAAAAAGTAAATGTTGGAGTAAATCCAGATGCTATAAATAACACCCAAAATTGCTTGGAAACTGTTTCTATAATGGACAAGCTAATTCAGTTTAAAAGGCTAAACTGATAGCTCCATGTAAACATAGCCTATGGGATTGGGTGGGAGGGAAAAGTTTAGGTTCTAAAAAAAGACATCATATATATATGTATAAGTTTATATAAACTTATACCTTATACCATATATATATATATATATATTTATAAATTTTGCCTTGTGAGAACAGGGACAAAAATTCTTCAAATGAACATACTTTATAATAGATAAGATAGGTGGGGTGTTGATTTCAGGGTATTGACAATACCTATCAGTTTCAGGGTATTGACAATCTAAAAATTTCTCTGAGCATACCAGCTAAACACTGATTCTCCTCTATCTCAAATAATGAGTTCGTATTATTTCCTTAAAGATACACCACAGGAAATCACAAAAGTTCATGTTAAGATAAATAAGTTACATAGTTATAGGCTTCTCCTAACTCTGATAACACCAAGCCATTTTACATATTGTAGGATTCCTGAGCTTTGTCAATTCACTTTCTCCATTGGCCCTCAACAGCCTTTCTTCCAGTAACTCTCCTGTGTTCCACTGCACATGTCTTTGTCCCTGATACTCAGCCTGTACCTTTGTATGTTTACTTCCCACTGCTTCCCGTCTCCACCGGCCTAACCTCAGGGAGAATAACTGCACGCACACAACCTTCTCTTTCTTTAAAAGTGTATCACAGCAGGGTAGTTTTCTCATCACCCTTTCCCCCAGACAACTGGCACTGCCTGCCTTAGCCACGTCTCATCCCCCCACCAGCTTCACCAACATCCCGTTCCCTTACTGTATGTGTAGACAAAGGGGAGGTTTAAAGACAACAGCGTGAGTGTGCTGCTACCAACTTCTCTTTTTCTTCCCTAGGATACCACATAAATCACGACACTTTTTTGAAGGTAAAAATCAAGGGGCTATGCCGATAAATCAAGGGGTTTAACAACTGAGGACTCAGAAATAATCTATTCTCAATGTGATTTTCCAGAAATTCATTAATGTCACATTTTCAAAATTTGTTTCTTTGTTGGTACATTTTGTAGAATTTAGAACAGTGGGAAGCTTAAATGTTGCAGTTAAAAATAATCAGTTAAAATGGAGTTTTAATATCTAAACAATAAATGATGCAGTGATATGACTATTATGTTGCTTCATTTTAAAAAATAATTGGTTTTTGGTTCTTGCACACTCAGTTCCCATTTTTTTTTTCTGATTTCAGGCAGTTAGTTCAGGAAGATATTTTCGATTTTAAATATCTTTTCTATTACTTCTATGATTCAATTATTAATGGAATGGCCATAGGAACCTTGGATTGTACATATAAATATAACCATATACTATGATCAGATAACATCCTCAAATTTACAATAAAAATTTAATATACAAAATTCGTTGATCTTTTTTGGAAGTTAGGACATTAGTTATTACTTATATTACTTATAAGTAGAACTATAATATCTTCATTTTAAAGAGAAATATGGTATATATATTAACATAGCATCATAAAAATATACTACAGAAGTCTTAGATGACTATACCTCATCTAAGAGGAACAAAGGAAAACCCAAGTCCAAATTAAATATGAATGGGAATTCCATCCTACCAAACTCCATGATCCTGAGGATTCCATCAGAAGAAGCAAAGCCTCCAAAATCACTGATGGGAATTGTCTCACACTTTCTTGTCCTCTATTTGGCTCTAAATTGCTGAGCTCATCATTCAGAGAACACTGCCATAGAGACCCAGACCAAGAAGCAATGGGCCCACAGCACAACTGCAGGGATGCGGAGGGGGACCCCGGCCCCACTGGGCCCACTGGTATTACCTTTCATCAGCATCACGAGGTATAATCACCTACTGGACACGTAAACACCGCAAACATGTTTCAAAAAGTAATACAAATATCAAAATGCATTTTTTCCCCTCTCAATCCCCCTTTCTCTTCAATCCAGGAATATATGACAAATACATTAATTTCATATGTATATTCTCTATGCTATCTTAGCGGAGCTTCTTTTTCTAGCTTTGCATATGTTTCCATGTTTCTGTGACTGACAAATTAGTACCACTCTCTACAGTTTCAAGCTGAAATTCTATGAAGCCTCCTAGTCTTTCTGCCTCCTTTTTCCAGCTTGTTGATTTGATTTGCTTCTGGTACTTTCTCCACCTGCCTAGAAAGTAACTATCAGATATCAGATGACCATTCTAACCCTCCAGTAGGTATCATTCTTGATATCTGGAAACTGGCATAGAGTAGTACATGGCTAGAAACTAGAAAGTGAGAAACTTCTCTAACATGTTAAACAATAAGGTCCTAACCACATGGTCTGGACTTGAAGACTCATTCTAAGTAAAGATTTGGCAAATATCCAGTTGGGCTCTATCCACGCTGAATAAAGCCCAGGTAATACCCTTTACACCAACAAGGATGGTGGTTTCCCTATAGCAGTCATTCCGGTAACTCTTTTCTTCAGGTCCCAGGGCACACATCAGCTGTATCACTTCCTTTATCAGGGCAGAAATGAAAACATGCTGAAACAAGTTTTCTTCTTTTCCATCTTGGGATCTTTTCATTCAGGGCTTTTCACCAGGAAGGGAAGAGATGGGGCTACTATTTAGCCAAAAGCCATTTAAGTGGTGAAAGTAGGATCCAGATGTTAGAGGTTTATGTTCTTCTGACACGTAAATTCCCGTCTTTCAGTGAGAAAATGGGACTCAGTTGAAATAGTGGATTGAATTCTTAGTGTCCTTGTCTTTACATAAATTAAAAAAAAAAAAAAAAAGCTCTGTTACAATCATACTTTTAACCAGCTAATCTAGCTTTCATCTCTTGCTGAAATTCTTCTCCAGCCAACGCCGGACTTCTTGCAGGTTGTAAAAGAAGGGACCCTTTCCTCCCAGATAAGCAATTTTCTGTCTCTGCACAATGCACACACGCTCAAAGGCTACCCCGTAAGCGACGTTGGCATTATTGTCCATGTGGTCAGCCACAACTCGGCACTGGGGCGGCAAGGAGAAACGCTCCAGGAGCTGCTGGGCTGCTGCGCATCGGTCTTCCTGGTTCCGGTGCTTCTTCACCTCGAAAAACAAAGAAGAATCCCCAGGCACCGCCCAACCATCTGAAGGATGAGCCTCATCAATGTAGACCAACAGGAAGTCAGCCACGGATGAGAACTCTTCCACCAGTTTGCTGAAGGCTGGCAGCTGGTTAGTGAAAGGGGGTCAAGTGGCCGAGCCGAAGTTGACCACCAGTGGGCGCTCAGGGTTGGCAAAGTCCAGAAGGTGGCATTCGGTTCCATCGGCTGTTTTCTCCTGGGCACCATTTCCACTGGTGTCACCTCCTTCCGGACTGGAGACAGGCACCACGCGGGAATTGGGGGCCTCTTCACCCAGTTTCACCTGGTGATGGAAAACGAAAGAGAGAGGCAAGACCGCATGAAGCACGCACTCACTTCAGCTCACTCTGTACAGAAACAGTGGGCTCTCATAAAATGCAGGATTTCCTTCGGAGGATATGGTAAACACACATGGACTTGAGTAAAGACCCATCATGGCAGGTAAGGTAATGAATGGCCCCAAAGAGAATAAAAGTCTTTTTCATTCTGTCTAGTCACTAAAGGCAATTCTTTTCATCACTGAAGGTACTGCAGTTAACTGTCTTCATAATTAAGTTGAGGCTGGTGTTCTTTACTGTGCTTACTCTGTGTCAGTGCTTAGCTCACAATATATAACAAATGATTAATGGACTTCATTTTAGAAGTGAAAAGTGAATGGTCTACTTTAAAATAAATGATCAGAGTTGTGGGACATGGCACCTCTTTCTGAGTTCCCACTTCTGAATTCTAAAGTACTCAGGAAAGTCCTTAAAGTCTTGCCTAAAAGTCATTTAATCTGAACCGATGGACAAGGATACCTATGGACTCTATTCCTACCCAGATTGCAAAAATCTGGGGTCTGCCATTTATCAGAATAGCTACTCCCACTTCATCTCTCAAGTGCTGCAGCCATCCCATCTGTAAAAGGGTCATTTATAATGCCCACCTTCCTTGTATGTTTATGGAAGGATGACACAGGGAAAAGAGCTCTGTGCACTATAAATCATCGTGGGAGTGTAAGGTGCCATTATAGATACCATGCAAACATGTGAAACTGATACCGTTTTTCTGAGTAATTCTATGTTGTAATACAATTATTCTTAGAAGTGATTCGAGCTTTCTTTGGGATGACATCCTTTCTGGAGGTTTCTACAGCTACTGAGGAGAAGGCAACGGCACCCCACTCCAGTACTCTTGCCTAGAAAATCCTATGGACAGAGGAGCCTGGTGGGCTACAGTCCATGGGGTCGCTAAGAGTCGGACACAACTGAGCGATTTCACTTTCACCTTTCACTTTCATGCATTGGAGAAGGAAATGGCAACCCACTCCAGTGTTCTTGCCTGGAAAATACCAGGGACGGGGGAGCCTGGTGGGCTGCCGTCTATGAGGTCGCAGAGTTGGACACGACTGAAGTGACTTAGCAGCTACAGCTACTGCATACTTAAGGGTTCTTTTGACTAGAACCTCGCCATTTCCATTAAACAAACGAATGAAAACATATGCTTTCATCTTTTGTAGAATTTGACTTTTAATTTCTCATATTTCATGTGTGTTTTAGTTTGTTTCACCTTTTTATCTCAGAAGTCACAAGCCATTTACTTTCCTACCATACATTTTATTAACAAATTCCACTGGATTTAGAATACTCAGGCAGAAGAGGTGTAGAGCAAAATTGTTCTAGGTGCTCCCTTTGCATGTGGTTTAAATCACTGAACACAGACTGAAAGAAAGTTTGCTGGCCTTTGGATCTGTAAATTGATAATAAAAAGCAGGCAACATAAAAGAGCCAATTACTTCAGTTTGAATTAACAGAATTGGATCTTCCCCTAGAATGGTTTAATCAAAGCCAATAACATTGATGACAACTTACAACAGTATAATTGATTTTTATACACTATCCTTAATATTACAAAACACTTCCAACTGGATTCATTTTTCCCCCTCATATAAATACCACCGCATATAACATTGATGCTAATTGAAGTCACTTACAAGCGAATTGTTAAAAATTCAACAATTTAAACTGATATAAAACACTCAAGGGGTTTCATGGAGAAGCTTCTATCTGATGTTAATGCATAACTCGTTTTAACTGCAGAAGAAGAAGTCAAGAAATTCTCTATCTTCCTTGTGAAAAATCCTAGCAGGGCAGGTTTAAAACAAGGACTATACGCTTTCTAAAATAAATGTTAAAACAATAATCTTCTTTCTTAGAAAAGGAAGGTGGTGTTATGGTTTAAATAAGTACATTTGTTTTCAGTCACTGTCAGGAAAAAAGTTATTTTCTTTATATTAATTTTCTTGGTTAATTTGTAAGTGAAACTAGGTGAAGAAACCTAGTAAACCACTTTTAGCTGGACTGTTTTATATAAGCTACATTCATCTCTTGAAATTTTAAAATGTACTTAAAATGCAAAGATAAACATCCTAAAGGTATTATAAGCTTTTAAATCTATGGGTTATTTTTGTACTTCTTTGTAGATTTAGATAAAAGGTAGCATTACCATCACCTTCTCATTATATCTTCCCCATTTAAAAAAGCAATAATGATTCTAGGATGGCTGCTTTTAAAAATATTGTCATGCTGTGTCTCTCAACATACTGTGATAGAAAGATCTGAATGCATTCAGACCAGTCTGAATCCACTAGCTATTGTAGCAACTTCTCATTAAGTGAGAAACCCATACACAGGAGAAGAATCATCTCTGGACTGCAGACTTGTAGGTTCCTGGTAGGTTGAAAACGTCCACTCGCATTTTGGAGTCATTTCTAAGAATGGAACAGTTGTGTTGGCCTTGTGACATGGGCCTCTGATGCACCTGACTCTCACCCAAGTCAAACTGTTGATCCTTGCGTTATGCCTGATTCTTCAACTGAGTAATCTAATTTGATTTCAGTCACAGGTGACTCTCTTGTTACCCGTAATTAATTTCCTTGGAAAGTTAAAACACCTTCTCCTTCTTTAGTGACGATGTATAGTTAAGCCACATAATTTTTCTCAAAATACAAACAAGTTAGTTCAACTTAGAAAACTTAGAACAAGTACAACACCTCTACTTTAAAATCCAAAGTTAGGATAAGCTACCAAATATATCATGTTCTTTAGTATGTGTGTTTGGTGGGGGAGGGGCCAGAGGTGGGCATTTTGTCTAGCTGGAGAACAATGGATATGTATGCTTGGAATTTTTTGTTGAATAAAGTTTTGAATGAATGGTAGCTGTTATCGTCTTAGCTGGAGATCAGCAAAGCATTTGACACTTAATAATAACCTTGACCTACAGTGAACATCAGCACATTGGAGTGATGAAGACTTCACCAGGACAGAAGATTTCTACCCCCTGGAGCCCCACTGCAGCACACTGCCACAGTCCACACCCAATGCTGTTGACCTGTTCTTGGTCATCTCTGCTGGTCAGCACATCAAATGAGAGTAGCCAATCCTGTTTATTTTGTAAAGGAGCCATAGGACTTGACTGCAGATTAGAATGTCATAAAAAGAACCACACTTTTGTTCATGAGGGTGATTAGGTAAGAGAAAACACATAGGTATGCACAGTGCCATTACTACAACTAGGAGGGGAAAGCACACACCCATGATCTGAAGGTCCAGACATGAGTAGACCAGTAGTCTGCTTTTATAAATGTCATATTCTAATCATACAATTTGTCTGTTTTTGCTAAAAACTGCTGATATGGGATAATTTAGCAACAAGAAAGGAAAAAACTTTTAAAAAAATGAAAGTCTGCTTTAAACTGAAAAAAATATATATTTTAGAAGGATATTATTGTTCTTTTCTCATCTTCTTATTTGGTCATCAAGAAAATTAAGTTTGTATTATGACCAAAGTTTCAAAGTGTGAATTTCTTAGTTTACTCTGCTTCACACCTTGCTGAGGTGGAATGGGAGAATCATCGCTGTCTTCCATGATGGAAGAGTCTTTCCCCAGGAGCAAAGCATTCCTTGACAAAAAGCCAAAATGAGGAAGAAAATAAAGTTGGTCCATAATAACATTTAGGCTGCAGGAAAGAAGCACGACAAAAACAAGTTATCCCCTGGTACTCCCAAACTCTGTTTTAATTTCCCACAGTGGCACAGAAAGTCTCCTGGCCACAAGTTACCTATCATCTTAATTTCTCCTTCTTAGAGGGTTTGTGTTTGGTTTTTGTCCTTAATGAGACATATTTGCCAAAGAGGCATTCAAAAGGCATTTTTTACTCTTGCGGAAGAGTAATTAGGTCGGTACCTCTTTCCCTGCCAGCATTAGCCGCTCTAAAGAGAACCCTGCCCAGTATTTAATGCCCAAACACAAGAAGCATCATTTCCACTAATTGGTCTTGAAGTTCCGATGTTCCCAAAGGGTCCCTTTATTTTGCAAGGATCAGAAAGGACAGACGTAAAATGTAATACCGTCATCACTGACTTTTACCTCTCTCATCTGCACTGTTACATTTGTCCTTTCTTATGTTTTTTATAATCAACATCAACACAACACCATCAAGGGAGGGAAATAAAGGGTTTGTATTTTTACAACAGAAGACATCTCTGGGCCAAGCTCAAATGTTGTCATAGCCATATTTATAAATATGAACAAGAGTGTAAATATATGGTGTATATTTGATTCCCTTGAGATAGGATCCCTTTTGCTGACAGTTTTCAGTGCATGAGGAAAAGGATAATGCTGCTTTAGCATGTGGACTGTGAAATGCAGGGCAAGGGGAAAAAAAAAAGAAAGAACCATTCATCAAGTAGAAGCTGGAAATAGAGCATATACTACTAACCTTGTTTTTCTCCCTTTTCCACAGCCTGAGAAAGGCCTCTGGACAAAATATCACCTAATCTCATGATAGAAACTAAAGCAAATGATAAAAATGGGGGTAGGTATGTGGCAGAATTCTTTTTACACCTCCTTCTTGCTCTCCAAAGCCCTGAAATTTTCAAATTCTTTGACACAATGACCAGGCTACATCAATGTCCTTACAAACGTGGCCAAACAATTATTAAGCAGCATTTTAACCATTTATATTCAAATCAGCCAAACAAATCAGAGGATCAGCTTTCTACTCTTTCCTCTGAGTTCAATTCCCTGTTTGGCCATTCTCTTTTTGATTTGTAGCTTGAAAACACAGCTCGAAGCTCTATCATTTCCCAGTGTTTTATCCAAGTGATGAACAAACTCTGGCGGTAGCCTGCCTTGTGTTCTTTGGGGAGTGTTTCTTTCTTAGAAGAGCCGTTTTCCATTATAGAAACGAGTGTCAAAGGGCTGAGGGGAGTGAAGAGGAGGAGGAGAATGTTAAAGGGACCCTTTCAAAACCAAAATTATATGTTCAAATGAATATGTTTTCTGTGCCACAGCAGTATTGCCCATGTAGGCACTAAAGTGCTTGTCAGCATCTATACGTGTGTTTACTTTTACACTTCATTTAGGTAGGAGCCAGCCTCCCAGACAGAGTAGTCTGCTTACTGGGTATATTTTTGAGTCTTTGAACACCAGCACAGAGGTGCAGTGTTAGATGCAGTGACACTGACTAGGGAAAACTTAAAAAACAAACATCTATTATACACCTCAATCTCGCAACAAAATCCATTAGACCTTCTTTTTTCATCAAAATCATGCTTGGGACTCCCTCTAATCAAACCCAAATTATCTTTACAGGCTTCCCTAGAAAGTTCATGTTAAGTCCCATGCAACATTGTAACGAAGAAAGGTTTTCTGTTTTATTTTGTCCGAAGTTTGTTTTGTTTTGTTTTGTTTTCATTTCTTTGTTGCCTCCTGCAGAAGCCAAACCCAGGGATAACCTTTTTACCACACTTTCTCCAAATAGCTTCTCGAGTGTCTGCCGTTGGACAACCAGGAGCGTTAGAAATGGCCTGCCTCATTGGATGGAATGTGCGCACTCGACATCCCGGAACACCCTGCTCCTGGGGGTGGCAGCCTCAAGTCAGGGTTGTGAAACAGGGCGACACCAAACAGAGGCTCCTCCAGTGAGTCTCTAGACATGGCTCCACCCAGTGACAGTGGCACAGGTGGCCGTAGCATTCGGGGAAGTGACTCAACCCGCTTTAGAGGTGCTGCTGCAGCTGCGTCACTTCAGTCGTGCCCGAGACCCTGCAATGCCACCACCACCCTTACTACACGTGGAGACGGAAGAAGACCTAAATTCAGGGCAAGCTGTGTTTACCATACATCCAGTCATCACACACCCAGGCCAGGCTTATCTCTGGATAGATGAGTTCTCGGGTTGCTTACTCTCAGGGCAGCATTTACATCAGTCATGAACACAAACAGCGTGACATCAGTCATGAACTCGGTCACTAATCAAATTGGTGGACAGAAGAACACGCAGACCACGTGCACAGAAGAAAACAGATCACTCAAGCTTCTCAGTCCCTTAGAGGAGGGACAACAAAACACTGCAACCCAGTGAAGCACTATCATTGGTGAAAAAATAAATAAGTGATCAAGTTTATTAAAGAGGTGTGTGTTTCCTTTTCTCTTTATTTCAGTAAGCTGCTTGATAGGAGAAACAGCCTCACTTAACATGTGTGGAAGACATTACAACCTCCATATTTTATGTGAGGATATCTATGAATATAGGTAAAATTCTCCAAAGCAGTGGTTTTTCTTGTATGGCAAAAGTCAATGACTTTCAAAACAGGAAGAGTTTAATAGAGATCAAATAACTGATATTGCCATGGTATCTCCTAACACCTAGGAAAAACAGATACAGGTGAAAGAACTTCCTAAGTCATAATACACCCGACACACTTGTGTAAGCCCTGCCCTCCTCCAAGTTCTCTACCCCTCAAAATGAAAAATAAACATTCAGTATATATATGTGTGCAAATGAAGTGATCGTCTCAATATCTCCTTCCCACATCCCCCATTCAGCCCATGTACATAATATAAAGTGAGTTTTGGGTGTTAGAACTTTGAGTATCACTTAATATTATTATAAAGAAAATTTCACTTACTAACAAGAGCTCTTAACTATTTTCCTATCTTCAGGACAACGAATACAAACTTTCTGCAGGTTACTGCCAATGACAATGTATCATAATAAAACTTGCCTAGTTCACCATGAATATTTTCTTCTTAAACATTTGTTTAATTTTCAGTGGAAGGATCCGACTCTGGATTCCTTGTTACTAGAAATGACTTCTATTCCCTTGCTGGTGCATAGATATTTTTTAATTTTTATTTTATATTGGAGTATAGTTAATTAACAATGTTGTGCTAACTTCAGGTATACAGCGAAGTGATTCAGTTATACATATAGACATACCTATTCTTTTTCCAGTTATTCTCCCACTTAGGTTATTACAGAGTATTGAGCAGAGTTGCCTGTCATATTATAGGTCCTTTTTCATTATCTGTTTTATACAGAGCAGTGTGAACATGTCAGTCCCAAACTCTCAATCTATCTTTCCCCCCAACCATCCCCCGCCGGTTACCATAAGTTCATTCTCTAGATTTATTTTTCTAGTGTTTATTTATAGAGGACTTGTCTTCTTCCTCTTATTCTAGCTTTCCGGCTCTGTTTCTGAGGTTCTGCCTGCCTATAATACATCACTTCACTAGCTCCCATCTTCCTCTTAAACCCCCTTCCCCAGCATCTCGGGCAAGTTCCCTCAGTACTGTTAGGGGAAATCAAGGATGTCTGCTTTGATAGTAGCTTTTATGGGATGAGTCAGTTCTTCCTAAGCTCAGGGACCTTCAGCAGTCACACGGGCATAGGGGAGGGAGCAAACTGACAAAGGACCCAGTGCCCTTTCCTCCTTGCCGCTTAAGATCTGACCCAAGGATGCTCCACCACCTCAAAACAGCATTCTTCACTTCGAAACAAAACCTTTCTCGTTTGGAGAGGGAAGCCCCAGGGACATGGCTTCAGCAGGTAAGTGAAGCCACTGCTCCAGAGCTCGAGGCTCGAGATACAACAGCTTTGAGACTTCGTGGACCCTAGACTTATCTGCTCGGTCTAAAGGCGACCTGCGTAAGTTTTGAAAAACAAAGCAAATGTGGTTTCTCGAACAAAGTCTGGATTGTTGACAGCTTGTTCTCAGATCTTTCCTTTTCAAACAGATACCGACTAGCTCCAGACTCGGTGCCGGATAACTGCTTCAAAAGGCTGAAATCCAGATCAAGGCAGGAGTTGACGGGCACACAGACTTGCTCCCATTAACTCTTACTTCTACCAGGAATGAAGCCGCAATTAGCTGAATCACACCTGCTCTGTTATTTCCTTAACTCTTGTCAGCTCTCTGAGAGTCCTGCGTGGTGTTGTCTTTCTCCCCCCCTGCTTTTTAGTGCCCACCCATTGAACAGTCCTTCCTGAAGTCTCACACAGCCTCTCATCGAGCAAAACATCAAAACTGCCAGTTCATGACGAGAGCAGAATAAAGGCAGGGTCTTCCCTCCCCCGGACACCTTTCTGACATTTCCCAACATTATTCTACAGACAGGAATACCCTGTGCTCCCGAGTCACAGCAAGCCACTCCTGACTCTTCTTAGAAAGGCTCCTTCTGAAGTCACACAGAGTCACTGGGGCTCAGTAATACCTGTCATCCCCAAGTCTCAGGTGAGTGATCGTGCGACAGGTGTAGAGAGTAAACACCCGAGCATCACCCTACGGCCTCCAGGCGCGGCTCCAAGAGCGCTCACCCCCAGCTTCTGCAGGCATCTGGTCTCCTCCAGCATCTCCGCCTCCCGCCCCCGACAGCCCTGCGGAGAAGCCCCTGGAGCGCCGCTCACCTGTTTGTAGGCGTCGAGGAGGAAGCTTTTCCAGATGCAGCGCATTCCTTCTGAGGTCAGCATGCGCCTCCACTGCCCGCGAGTGGACTTGGAGCGGCTCAGCAGCAGCACCACGTGCTTGAGGAGAATGACCGAGTCATAGAGCGCCAGGAAGAGGCAGTTGGAGAAAAAAACTGGCAGAATCTGCAGTGTGATCAGCAAGTCTACGCTGAGGATGCCCATCTTCTCTGCCTCCTGGGTCAGTTCCCTTGTGCGCTCTGGTTCCCCTTCACCCTCTTATTTAAAAGGTGGGGGGGTGGTGATGGAGAGGGGTGGGGGAAGGTGAAGGTAGCCCAGCAGTTGGAGTGTGCCCATCAATTCATTCAATTCGGAGCTGCTGCCTTTTTTTTTTTTTTTTTTCAGGATTTAAGATGTTAAAACAAAAACAAAAACAAAAAACTGGCGTACCCGTCCCTAATCCAGTTACCCCTCTCAGAGTCGGTTAAAGACAGGCAGTTCTACTTTCATTTCTAAGCACCTATGAGACTGTGGCAGAGATTGCAAAATTTTCTGTAGCTTTTCATTGTCTCTGTGTTCAGAAACGTAGCCCGTTTCTTTCTAGAATTGCCAGAGTTTTGAAAATGTGCTTTTAGGGTAGTTTTTTCCCCTCTTTACTCCGTTTACACACACTTTCTGTTCTCCTCCAGCCTGTCTCACTCTCTCCCTTCCCCAGGAGCGTCTGACTCCTCTGTCCCTGACTGCCTCTGGCTTCTCCTTCCTGCTCTGTCTGTGGTGCAAAGTGCCTCTCTCTGCAGCCCAGTGAGTCTCCCTGAAGCCTTTTATACATTCCCTGGCTAATTGCTGCAATAGAGAAATGAAAGCCTAATCTTGGTAAAGATCTTGACGTCATTGAGAAAGAGGGCTTTACTTTGGCCAGGACTGCAGTGAATAGAAAAGCAAAACTCGACAAGTTTTTTTTTTTTTTTTTTAGAAGAGGGGGGGTAGCCGAGGGACAGTGGAATTTTGCTTTGTGATTTAAAGAGAGAGGAAAAAATTAATACCTTTGAGGGTTTTCAGGAAATGCTCCCAAACTTTGGGAAAAGTTATTTAATATAGCATGTGGGTTGATGGGGAAACTCTCTCTCCTCTGATTATTATTATTGTTCTTGTTTATTTATAAGGGGTTTGGGAAAGAAAGGTTCCTGGAAGGCAGGTAGAAAAGAGGAAGAGTGATCAGACATAATCTCTGTTCTCTTTCTTGGAAGATGTGAATGCTTACCTTCCGTCTTTATGTCTACATCCTACAACTATCTCCTGTCAGATTTGTGACCTAGGTTCTTTAAATCTTTTTGAGTCATGATCTTATTTAAGAAAACCCAAACTGTGAGGTGGAAAACTTTTAAACTCTTTGAATATCATCACAGCACTTCTTTAAAGTTTCTTGTAGAAAATTAGTGCAAATTTTCTTTTCAAAGTTTTACCGAAGTTTCCAATGCAAAAAAAAAAAAAGAAAGAAAGAAAGAAAGAAACAAGAAAATCTTCCACCCATGAAAGTAGCTAGGTGACCAGATTTCCTTTCCATTCCATTTTGCCTAGATACAGATTAAATAAAACTTTTATCTAATGGCATTAAGATGCCATCAGAGTAAGAAATACATTCTTTATAAGAGAGCTCTTTAAATTCTGCAATTGCCCTATTTCTGTTAGCATAGCCCCTAAGAGACATGATACTTTGGAGAATCTTTCTTTTTGCTTGAAAAATTTTTAATTAAATTTGTAGGTCGTTAAGAGCAGCCTTTGAATTGTCTCAAGTCACACTGACCACCCTCAGTGCTTGCTTTGCCCATTGCTTGCTGAACAGACAGGTACTTAGTCAGACAATGCTTTGGCAGAATGCCATGACCTCCATCTCATTCTAATTTTCTTTCCTCACTCACCTTAACAGATCACCTCTAGGAATTATATTTTCTTGGAAAAAGGAGTGGCAAGTACAGACATTGGGGTGGGGATATAGAATGGTAGTTGAAAATTAATTTTCTGACTTCTCCATGTTGAAGGAGCTCTCCTTACACATGAGTTAAGCAGTGGGTGCAAATACGTGGGTCCATTTCTGCGTTTTGTCCCTGTGGGTAAATCTGCAAGATCACGGAACTCATTTAAAAGCCTAGGGCAGGGGTCATTAATTAGTGGACCCGTGGGCCAAATTCAGCATGCATGTGCACTTTATCTGGTTGGCATAGTGCTTTTTGGCTTTAAGAAAATAATTGAATGAGAATGCCTGTAGGTTTTGAGAGACCAGAGTTTTCTGTCTGCTTTGTTCATTGCTATCTCCTAGCAGTTAGAACCATGCCTGGCACACAGTAAGTTCAAGGGAGGAGTCTTGAATGGACAGATGGCTGGGCATACATTGCTCCACACCAGGGGGCACTATCCACATACAGTATGCTGTGACACTCACTGGGGAGCTCCAAAACTTTGTACAACCTGGTGGACTTGGCGGTGGTCCTCCCCATTGGCACGACCCTCACCACTCCCTACTGTCCTAAAACCCCGATTCTTTCCTTTTTATCATCACTTTAGCCCATGGCAAGTTTTGGATTTGCCTCACATGGACTAAATTTTTAGAGAAGACATCAAAGCTTAGAAAAATGAACAGAAGTCACATAGAAAAATATTTTTCCTATGACTAGCATACAGTGTTAGCAAAGGATATTATTTGTATACATAATATACATTCACTCCATTTCCTCGGTTTTCTCGACGCACTATGGAAGAAAAGAAGGGACAAAGAAAGAGAGGTGACAACATGGTATTTTAACTGGTGTAGATGGTGCCCGAAGTGCCAGCTAACAATGACAGTAGGTGTGGACTCAGGAATGGGCACTGCCACACAGTGCCCAAGCCTGAAAGTTCACCCCGTCTCAGACACTCCTTTCGCCCTGTGTGAATTAAACCAGTGCTACTTTAAGGTAGAGATATCTTGGTAGCTAGGAACCAATTCTCCTGCACTTGCTATTTGCTCTCAATGCGAGTTGTATGTTTGGAAATGGCAAGACAGGAGGAGTTTTTGTAGAAAATCAGAAAAAAATGCCTCATTTTAAAATACAAAGTTCAAGGCACGTACAGACTATAAATGGTGAAAATCAGATTTTTTTTCTTTTTTTACATTCTTTATTTACATTCTTTCCTATAAAATCAGAAGTGTTTGAGAGGCTTTTTTTCCTAAAAAAATTAGAAGAACAAATTGGCAGAGAGTCAATCTGATCATGACATTTCTCAGATTTCTTCTATCACTTTCTCTAAATGAATGAATAAATAAATCACAAAACCAAACACTGTTCTTTTTAGACAGTTTGTCTAATCTACAAATTATATTTCTCCAAAGCTATTTCTCTTTTTATCATGATNTTTTTCCTAAAAAAATTAGAAGAACAAATTGGCAGAGAGTCAATCTGATCATGACATTTCTCAGATTTCTTCTATCACTTTCTCTAAATGAATGAATAAATAAATCACAAAACCAAACACTGTTCTTTTTAGACAGTTTGTCTAATCTACAAATTATATTTCTCCAAAGCTATTTCTCTTTTTATCATGATTCCTAATGGCTTATTCTAATTATTAATATTTAGCACTTTGATCTTCAAGTAATTTTATATCCTTGAAGTGACAAAAACAACCCATAAAGCAACAGAGGATGATTTGTCCCAATGTGTAAACGAGAGAAAGTAGATCATCAAGGTTGTAGAGCCTGAGCTGGTGTTGGGATATTTCCCTCAACTCTAAACCTCAATTCTTTTCTTATGTGACTATTTTATTGATCCTGGTCATTACTCTGAAAATAAAAACCCTTGCCCAAAGTGGTTGCACTAGGCAATTTTACCTTCTGAATTACAAAGTATATCTGGGATTCCATATCTGTTTAATATTGCCCAACTCAAGTTCTTGGTTCCATTCGAAAAGCTTAGGTATCTTCTTGATCACATAAGTATTCTTAGCCTTAGTGGTTCTGTGGTAAGGAATCCACCTGCCGAGGCAGGGGGTGTGGGTTTGATCTTGGGTCAGGAAAACCCCCTGGAGAAGGAAATAGCACCCCACTCCAGTATTCTTGCCTGGAAAATTCCATAGACAGAGGAGCCTGCCAGAGAGCCACACGACTGAGTGACTGGGCATACAACACAAGCCAGCGTGGTATGTTGGTTGAATTTCCGCATACAATGTTGTACACAGGTTTTAAATTCCAAAAGAGAGATAGCTAGAGAAAAGTGATTTGGGCTTTTTAATAAGGAGAGAATCCCTATAAAATTATTTGATTTTTTTTTCTCTTTTGATAGCTTGAGAGCAGCATGTACTATCATTCATTGCCTCCTTCTGGTTGGAAAAGTGAGCATCTGAGTTATAAGGCTTCCTTTGGTCTACTTTTTGACTCTTAAACTGAGATTAAGAGAATGAAGTTGGATAACCTAAAAGCAAGGAGTGAAGCTACCACTACTCTTTGTTATCTGAAGACACTGAAGGGCACTCAAGAACTCTATGGAACTCATGCTGTGGATCTTCAAGCAGTCTCAGTTTCATAAAATTTTATCCCTTCTAACTCAAGTGATTTGCTAAAGTAAAATTTAAATGGAGATTAGATTTTACTTTCATAAAAAACTTGTCTAATCAATATATTATAAATCCAATAATGTCTGGTCAGGACAGGTTGCACTGATTCTGGTCTGGGAATATGATTGCCTTACATACACCCACCTTCCAAGAGTGCATTTCAGAGAAGGAAATCACAAACCTTGTTGGTATTTAGTTGCTAAGTCATGTACGACTCTTTGAGATGCCATGGATTGCAGCCTGCCAGGGTCCTCCGTCTATAAGATCTAGATTTCCCAGGCAAGAATACTGGAGTAGGGTGCCCTTTCCTCCTCCAGGGGATCTTCCTGACCCAGGGATCGAACCTGTGTCTCCTGCATTGGCAGGTGGGTTTTTTTTTTTAACTGCTAAGCCACCTGGGAAACCCAGCCACCACAACCTTCCATCCCTGGTGACTCCTGGTTGTGCTGAGAGAGAGTTATAATGAAGGGTTTACACCACAGTGACTGAATCACTCAGAATTCCCTGTGGGCCCATCCATTCTACAAACAGTCGTGTTCCCTGCCTTGTGATGAAAGGGGAAGCTCAGTGGATAAAACAGACACCCCAGAGTCAATTCTGACACACCTTGAACCAAGCAACTTAATGCTGGGGCCAAGAAGGGGCAGACACTGTGGGAGGGATGAGCAGTCTATCCCAGCAGCCCAGCCTTGTCCTAGGTCCCTTGGCAAACCCTGGCAGAGGGCACTGTCTGAGGTGTTAAGACATTCTCTCCTCAAGAACAGCTGCTGCTCTTTTTTTTTCTTCCAGGCCACCTACTGGCAAAACCAAGAAGGAAAGGAAAAGGGAAAACACAGGAGGAGGGGAAAGCAGAAATGGAGAGAAGGAAGATGATGCTGGTGGAGAGGAGAAAGGAATGTAGAAAGGAGAAGACTCAATGAATCGCCCACGGAGGCTGCCACAGGAGAGCCCATTAATGCCCGTTGCGGTGATGCAGGAAGACAGCAGACCGGAAACGGGATGGGTGCCAGCGACTCAGTTCACAGAGGCCACAGCTGTGAGGAGACGACGGCTTTCCTTGGCCGCTGACCTGGTCTAGACCTAAACCGATGGCCAGTCCGCACCCCGGTGCTCAGACCTCTTTAGGTGCTCTGAGACTCTCTGAGTGTGAGTTCTGATGCTCGTTTATTAACCTCTGGAGACACCAGGGCTGGATGGAGGGTTAGGGGACTAGATGAGAAGAACTCTCTGTGAAGTTACACGCAGCAAATTCTTTCAGGACAAAAAGCCCTCAGAAGGAACAAATTGAACTCATCTCTTTTCCCAAAATTTGATTCAGTGTCTTCATTCTCCCCAAATCCTTGAGCCAAAGCAATAGACCAAAAGAAACATTAGGAATCAGTCATCATTTTTTGACCTCTTTAGGTGCTCTGAGACTCTCTGAGTGTGAGTTTTGAAGCTCGTTTATTAACCTCTGGAGACACCAGGGCTGGATGGAGGGTTAGGGGACTAGATGAGAAGAACTCTCTGTGAAGTTACACGCAGGAAATTCTTTCAGGACAAAAAGCCCTCAGAAGGAACAAATTGAACTCATCTCTTTTCCCAAAATTTGATTCAGTGTCTTCATTCTCCCCAAATCCTTGAGCCAAAGCAATAGACCAAAAGAAACATTAGGAATCAGTCATCATTTTTAACAACTTTTCTTCTCCTTTGTTTCATTCTACAGCTCATAGGGGAGAAGGAAATGGCAACCCACTCCAGTGTTCTTGCCTGGAGAATCCCAGGGATGGGGGAGCCTGGTGGGCTGCCGTCCATGGGGTCGCACAGAGTTGGACACGACTGAAGTGACTTAGCAGCAGCAGCAGCACAGCTCATAGGAAACCACCAGATGATTATTAGGCTTTAAAACAAAATAAGTCATTCTCTATAAATGGTTTTACAGTAGCTTTTTAAAAAAAAATCACATATACATCACCTCATTCATATGCTGAGTACATGAACACAGAGCTTGGCAAAAAATATTAAGACACATGCTGGTTCATGCCATTCCAGAGGTAATACTGTAGATTGTTCCCACTGAGAGCAAAGGATGCCACACCTCCTCTCTCAAGATTCAGTAGGTACAAATGCACAGAGAAAATAAGATAGATATTCTATTTCAAGCTCAGTGAAAGTGGTGAAGCTAATAGAATTAACTGTAGCATGAAAAATCCATGTTTGATATGGGGATAAAATACCTGCAATGAGAGTGATTGTACAATAAGATATGTCCCCAAGGGAGGTTATGAAAATATTATCAGTGGACCTCTTCTCAAGGTAGAGAGGGAGGCCAATGAGATAATCTCTCAAAACTCTTTTAAGCCTCTGGTGCTATTAAGATAATAGTTAAGAATAAGTTAATATATAACACATACATAAAATAATCCAGCCAGACTAATGGCAGAATATCATAATCATAAATTATCTCTTTGTCCATTTCAATTCTGAAGACTTATTTTTTGTATGATTAAGTACATAGTTATGCCTTTCTACAAGTCAGTAGATGTGAATGAATTAGCATGTCTTCTAAGGAGAAAAGGCATGACATTCAAGTCAATTTTTAAAATTCAGCCTCATTTATTAAATGGACACTGGTATCTTTTATCAAGACACAACCACTTAGGTAAATGATTATTTAAAAACTGTTGTTGTTCAGTCACTAAGCCATGTCTAACTCTTTGTGACCCCATGGACTACAGCAGGCCAGTCGCCTCCGTCCTCTGTCTCCCAGAGTTTGCTCAAATTCATGTCCTTTGATTCAGTGATGCTATTCTAACCATCTCATCCTCTGCTGCCCCATTCTCCTTTTGCCTTCAATCTTTGCCAGCATCAGAGTCTTTTCCAATGAGTCGGCTTTTCACATCAGGTGGCCAAAGTATTGGAGTTTCAGCATCAATCTTTGCAGCATCAGAGTCTTTTCCAATGAGTCGGCTTTTCACATCAGGTGGCCAAAGTATTGGAGTTTCAGCATCAATCTTTGCAGCATCAGAGTCTTTTCCAATGAGTCGGCTTTTCACATCAGGTGGCCAAAGTATTGGAGTTTCAGCATCAATCTTTGCAGCATCAGAGTCTTTTCCAATGAGTCGGCTTTTCACATCAGGTGGCCAAAGTATTGGAGTTTCAGCATCAATCTTTGCAGCATCAGAGTCTTTTCCAATGAGTCGGCTTTTCACATCAGGTGGCCAAAGTATTGGAGTTTCAGCATCAATCTTTGCAGCATCAGAGTCTTTTCCAATGAGTCGGCTTTTCACATCAGGTGGCCAAAGTATTGGAGTTTCAGCATCAATCTTTGCAGCATCAGAGTCTTTTCCAATGAGTCGGCTTTTCACATCAGGTGGCCAAAGTATTGGAGTTTCAGCATCAATCTTTGCAGCATCAGAGTCTTTTCCAATGAGTCGGCTTTTCACATCAGGTGGCCAAAGTATTGGAGTTTCAGCATCAATCTTTGCAGCATCAGAGTCTTTTCCAATGAGTCGGCTTTTCACATCAGGTGGCCAAAGTATTGGAGTTTCAGCATCAATCTTTGCAGCATCAGAGTCTTTTCCAATGAGTCGGCTTTTCACATCAGGTGGCCAAAGTATTGGAGTTTCAGCATCAGTCCTTCCAGTGAATATTCAGGGTTGGTTTCCTTTAGGATTGACTTGTTTGACCTTTTTGCTGTCCAAGGGACTCTTAAGATTCTTCTCCAGCACCACAGTTCTAAAGCATCAATTCTTTGGTGCTCAGCCTTCTTTATGGTCCAACTCTCATATCTGTACATGACTACTGGAAAAACCACAGCTTTGACTAGATGGACCTTTGTCAGCAAACTGATGTCTCTGCTTTTCAATATGCTGTCTAGGTTTGTCGTAGCTTTCCTTCCAAGGAGAAAATATCTTTTAATTTCATGGCTGCAGTCACCATCCAGAGTGGTTTTGGAGCCCAGGAAAGTAAAATCTGTCACTGTTTCCACTTTTTCCCCATCTATTTGTTATGAAGTGATGGGGCCAGATGCCATGATCTTCGTTTTTTGAAGGTCAGTTTTAAGCCAGCTTTTCACTCTCCTCTTTCACCTTCATCGAGAGACTCTTCAGTTCCTCTCCGCTCTTCACTATTAGAATAGTATCATCTGCATATCTGAAATTGTTGGTATTTCTCCCAGCAGTCTTGATTCCAGCTAGTAATTCATCCAGCCCAGCATTCTGCATGATGTACTCTGCATAGAAATTAAATAAGTAGAGTGACAATATACAGCTTTGTCATACTTCTTTCCCAATTTGGAACCAGTCCGTTGTTTCATGTCCAGTTCTGACTGTTGCTTACTGACCTGCATACAGATTTCTCAGGAGGCAGGTAAGGTAGTTTAGTATTCCCATCTCTTTGAGAATTTTTCACAGTTTGTGGTGATCCACACAGTCAAAGGCTTTGGCATTGTCACTGAAGCAGAAGTAGATGTTTTTCTGGAATTCCCTTGTTTCTTCATGATCCAACAACTGTTGGCAATTTGATCTCTGGTTCCTCTGCCTTTTCTAAACCCAGCTTGTACAAAAAATGTTTAAAATAGATAACTACAAATTCTTGAATTGTTTTATTTTGTTTTTCCAGGGAAATTTTCTATCATGTTTTAAGAACTCAAAATCTGCCTTCCCAAAATAGAGTCCATACTCTTTATGATTTTTTTGTATCAATAATGATCTAAATGATACACAAATCTAAGACCTCAAATTCTGCAATGAGAAGTTTCTGCCCTGCAAATAGAGTAGCCTCCACTGGCTGAAACTAGAGAAAAGCCTCACAGCAATGAAGACTCCACAGAGCCAATAAATAAGTAAAAATAAATAGCAAGACTTCAAATTCTTCAGAACAAATATCTCTAGTGTTTCTTGCTAAACATTAAATAATAACAGCTTACGTGGAAAATTGGCATTCACCTCTTATCAAGAGATATCTTGTTCTAACCATCACCAGACTCCATCCATTTCTGGGGCCACACAGGACCATATGTGTGTGTTAGTCGCTCAATCGTGCCCGATTCTTTGCGACCCCATGGACTGCAATCCACCAGGTTCCTCTGTCCATGAGATTTTCCAGGCAAGGATACTGGAGTGGGTTACCGTTTCCTTCTCCAGGGGATCTTCCCAACCCAGGGCCATATGACCAAAAGCAAACCTCTGAATTGATTTCTCTACCTGTAAAATGGAGCTAAAGCTGTCTTCCCACATTTTTCTCATGTTGGTGGCTAACATATATATGCTTTCTGAAAAGACTTAGTCTTTTAAAAAAAATACTGAAAATAAAAAGCAATTTTGGCTGATAAGCTTATTCAGACCTGCTCAAGTCAGTAAGTTCCTTCTAATAAAGACTTCTTTGAGAAAAAAAAAAAAAATTCTTGGCAGGCCAGATCTGATTTTAGTATTAATTACCAACCTGCTCTACCTGACTTTAAGGAAACATTGTGAACTTAGTGGAAAACAGGAAAGATTAGCTGTCATTGGGGATGTTAGAGATGGAAGCAAACTTTGCCTAAAGAATAACAACAATCGACCTGAATCTTTGCACAGACTCAAAACTGAACTGAATCTGTTTGAGAGACCTCTAGAGAAGTATGAAACTCAGCTCTAAATTATTCACCATGACACACTTCTGCATCTTTCATGATTCTAGAGAGAATAGAAAAAAACTACCTGAATATTCCTGATCCTAGAAAGCAACTGACTTCCTAAGTTTCCTAGGCCACAATTGGATAGATAAATGTTCAATAAAGTGAAAGTGAAAGTGAAGTCGCCCAGTCGTGTCCGACTCTTTGCGACCCCGTGGACTGTAGCCCACCAGGCTCCTCAGTCCATGGAATTCTCCAGGCAAGAATACTGGAGTGGGTTGCCATTTCCTTCTCCAGGGGATCTTCCCAACCCAGGGATCGAACCCAGGTCTCCCGCATTGCAGGCAGATGCTTTAACCTCTAAGCCACCAGAAAGGAGGAAAACCACTGACATCTTAGTGGGTAATATGCTTATCAAACTGAAGCCTTAACAAAATTCAGTGTCTGTCAATGTGTGTGGTACTTTGTTTTATTCATGCTACATGAAAACATGCCCCTACTCTCCAGAACTATAATTTCAAAGTGCTAGTTGCTCAGTGGTGTCCAACTCTTTGTGAATCCATGAACTTTGGCCCACCCACTCCTTTGTCCATGGGATTTACCAGGCAAGGATACTGGAGTGGGTAGACTTTCCCTTCTCCAGGGGATCTTCCTGACCCAGGGAATAAAACTGGGTCTCCTGCGTTGCAAGCAGACTCTTTACTCTCTGAGTCACCAGGGAATCCCAATAGTCTCCAAAGAGCTATCAAAGCTATCTGTTTTCTTGTGTGATAGAATGGCTTTTCCAGACAGAATCAGAAGGCTTCATGGGTTGGGAGGACTCAAGAGGCAAGGATTTAGAAGAATAGATGTATTGATAATAAATATTGGAGGGGAAGATGACATAATTAAGATAACATAAGATAACATGTAATTCCTTGATCACAACAGATGCTAAATATTGGGGGAAATTGAGAAATATAAAGAATGTAGATGTTCCAGGAAAGGGTGTGAAATTGGAAGTCAGTGAGCAAAATACTTCATTTTTCTATATGCAGCTCCCAGTGAAAGGATATGGGAAATGTGAGAAAAGGGATAAGAAAAAACCAAAGACATTTGCTTACATTGTAAAATTAGCTCAGTTCACTCAAAGGGTTAGCCACGACAAGACATGTATTCAGATAGCCTTCCTCTAACTACAGATGTCTACTGAAACCTACAAAGAGCTCGTCATCGTACTGGCATTGAAAAGGATTCCTGGGTCTCAATCAGATTCAGAGTCTAATAGGGGGAGAGAGACAAGTAAACCAAAGAAGTCAACTTGGCCTTCTAGGGGCCCTAACAGAGAGAACTGCAGCAGACAGTATGGCATAAAGGAAGAACTGATGCGGTTGTTCAGCCGCTAAGTCCTGTCTGACGCTTTTGCCACCCCACGGACTGTAGCCCACCAGTCTACCTGAGTCTCCTGCATGGGCAGGCAGAGTCTATACTGGTGGCCACCAGCAAGCCCTAAAGGAAGAGTTAGTCAATTCTGTGTGGGATAGGGACTTGCCAGGTGGCTCAGTGGTAAAGAATCTGCAGGAGACATGGGTTCAGTACCTGGTTGGGAAGTACCCTGGAAAAAGAAATGGCTACCCAGCACAGTATTCTTGCCTGGAGAATCCCATGGACAGAGGAGGCTGGCAGACTACAGTCCATGGGTTAACAAAGAGTCGGGACAGAACTGAGCAACTGAGCACACACAGACGTGTGGGATAAGTCAAGAAAGAGTTAAGGAAGAAAATACACAGGCCCCACTAAATATGGTTCTGCAAAACTGAATTTAGAAACATGGTGCTTGTTAATGGAGCAAGCTTTAAACAATGTTTTCATATACGTCTGTGTTTATAATATTTTATCATTAATCTCTATTAAAGGAACTCACAGAGAATTTTTTTACCCTGGAACATAAGTTGTGTGTGTGTGTTAGTCACTCTGTTGTGTCTACCTCTTCAAGACCCCATAGACCATGGCCCAGCAGGCTCCTCCGTCCATGGAATTCTCTAGGCAAGAGTATGGGATTGGACTGCCATTCCCTTCTTCAGGAGATCTTCCTGACCCTGGGCTGGAACCAGGGTCTCCTGCATGTAGCCAGAGTCTCTACCATCTGAGCCACCAGGGCAAGCTTTTTAGAAATAAATAGCCTTCTTTTGATAAACAATAGAGCTGTTATAGCTACACAAAATGAAAAAGTTTGCTCAAAACTCTTTGGACAGATCCTATCAGTAACAACAAGAAACAAAGACCTGGGTATACCCTGTCTGTTTTTCAATTGACAGGAAGTTACTATGTACCAGTTCAATCTTAACATAACTTTGCCATGGAGGCTGGGAAGCACTCGGCAGTGCCATTCACATCTAGTTAAAGAATACATCAATGACAGGGTGGCAGAGACAAGATCAATTCCATTTTACAAGATTTCGAGGCAATCATCTTATTTTTAGTTTCTCTAGGTACCACGCTGTGTTTCTCAGGTGGTGGTAGTGTTGAAGAACCTGTCTGCCAATTCAGGAGCCGTGGGTTCAATCCCTGTTTCGGGAAGATCCCCTGGAGGAGGGCGCTGCAACCACTCCAGTATTCTTGCCTGGAGAATCCCATGGACAGAGGAGCCTGGCAGGCTACAGTCCATGGGGTCACAAACATGACTGAAGCCCCTTAACACACACACAGATACTACACCAAGGAAGCTCCTAAAGCATATTGAGATTCCAAATTAGTGACTATCAAAGAGTATGAGCCTTTAAACTGCTATAGGCGGGAAAAAATGAGTCCAGTAACTCAGAATGACTTTAATCCAAATTTTCACTCCTTCTGTTCTCTTTAGTTTATACCTTAGCATATCCCTCTTACTTCTTTGTTTGTGATTTTTATTACCTTTGACCTCTCATGATAAATCACCCTGACAGTGTAGAGAAATCAGAGTTAGAAACATTAAAGATGTTTACTTGTTGGGAAAATTTATGACCTAGTCAAAGAAAAATGCAGGAATCAAGATTTTATGGAAATAGGAAATATTGTGACGTGCAGGAGACTTGCCAGGTGGAGCTCATGGTAAAGAACCCACCTGCCTATGCCGGACATGTAAGAGATGAAGGTTTGATCCCTAAGTTGGGAAGATCCTCTGGAGGAGGGAATGGCAAACTATTCCAGTATTCTTGCCTAGAGAATCCCATGGACAGAAGAATTTGGTGGGCTACAGTCCATAAGGAACAGAGTTGGACACGACTGAAGTGACTTAGCATGCATGCACACACATGAAATGCAGAACCTGTCATATTGGTGCACAATGAACATTCTTCCATATTTAAAATATAAACTCCTGCTGGGAAATAGTTAAATCCTGGAATTTGAAAACACTTTATTAAGGGAAAATTCAACCATATGCACAACTAGAGTGATGAGAATAAGGGACCCTCATGTACCCATCAGCCGGTTTCCACAACATGAACTCATGACCAATCTTGTTTCATCTCCACCCACTTTCCTGCTTCTCATGTAATTTTGAAGGAAGTCAAGATTTTTGATTCCCCAAAAACATCTCCAATATTTCTTTGCCTACAGAAAGTATCATATAAGTTAACTAGCTAATTGATTTATTGTTTCGTATCAACCTTTTTAATCACTCTGACACATCTGTCAAACCACTAAGAAAAAATGGAAAATGGACATTCCTTCCCAGTATCTCTGAGCTTGAATCCTATCTTCATCTGAGTATCCTTGTGTTACAGTGATGGCTGTGGTATATAAAAAAATTTTCCTTCTCCAGGGGATCTTCCCAACCCAGGGCCATATGACCAAAAGCAAACCTCTGAATTGATTTCTCTACCTGTAAAATGGAGCTAAAGCTGTCTTCCCACATTTTTCTCATGTTGGTGGCTAACATATATATGCTTTCTGAAAAGACTTAGTCTTTTAAAAAAAATACTCAAAATAAAAAGCAATTTTGGCTGATAAGCTTATTCAGACCTGCTCAAGTCAGTAAGTTCCTTCTAATAAAGACTTCTTTGAGAAAAAAAAAAAAAATTCTTGGCAGGCCAGATCTGATTTTAGTATTAATTACCAACCTGCTCTACCTGACTTTAAGGAAACATTGTGAACTTAGTGGAAAACAGGAAAGATTAGCTGTCATTGGGGATGTTAGAGATGGAAGCAAACTTTGCCTAAAGAATAACAACAATCGACCTGAATCTTTGCACAGACTCAAAACTGAACTGAATCTGTTTGAGAGACCTCTAGAGAAGTATGAAACTCAGCTCTAAATTATTCACCATGACACACTTCTGCATCTTTCATGATTCTAGAGAGAATAGAAAAAAACTACCTGAATATTCCTGATCCTAGAAAGCAACTGACTTCCTAAGTTTCCTAGGCCACAATTGGATAGATAAATGTTCAATAAAGTGAAAGTGAAAGTGAAGTCGCCCAGTCGTGTCCGACTCTTTGCGACCCCGTGGACTGTAGCCCACCAGGCTCCTCAGTCCATGGAATTCTCCAGGCAAGAATACTGGAGTGGGTTGCCATTTCCTTCTCCAGGGGATCTTCCCAACCCAGGGATCGAACCCAGGTCTCCCGCATTGCAGGCAGATGCTTTAACCTCTAAGCCACCAGAAAGGAGGAAAACCACTGACATCTTAGTGGGTAATATGCTTATCAAACTGAAGCCTTAACAAAATTCAGTGTCTGTCAATGTGTGTGGTACTTTGTTTTATTCATGCTACATGAAAACATGCCCCTACTCTCCAGAACTATAATTTCAAAGTGCTAGTTGCTCAGTGGTGTCCAACTCTTTGTGAATCCATGAACTTTGGCCCACCCACTCCTTTGTCCATGGGATTTACCAGGCAAGGATACTGGAGTGGGTAGACTTTCCCTTCTCCAGGGGATCTTCCTGACCCAGGGAATAAAACTGGGTCTCCTGCGTTGCAAGCAGACTCTTTACTCTCTGAGTCACCAGGGAATCCCAATAGTCTCCAAAGAGCTATCAAAGCTATCTGTTTTCTTGTGTGATAGAATGGCTTTTCCAGACAGAATCAGAAGGCTTCATGGGTTGGGAGGACTCAAGAGGCAAGGATTTAGAAGAATAGATGTATTGATAATAAATATTGGAGGGGAAGATGACATAATTAAGATAACATAAGATAACATGTAATTCCTTGATCACAACAGATGCTAAATATTGGGGGAAATTGAGAAATATAAAGAATGTAGATGTTCCAGGAAAGGGTGTGAAATTGGAAGTCAGTGAGCAAAATACTTCATTTTTCTATATGCAGCTCCCAGTGAAAGGATATGGGAAATGTGAGAAAAGGGATAAGAAAAAACCAAAGACATTTGCTTACATTGTAAAATTAGCTCAGTTCACTCAAAGGGTTAGCCACGACAAGACATGTATTCAGATAGCCTTCCTCTAACTACAGATGTCTACTGAAACCTACAAAGAGCTCGTCATCGTACTGGCATTGAAAAGGATTCCTGGGTCTCAATCAGATTCAGAGTCTAATAGGGGGAGAGAGACAAGTAAACCAAAGAAGGCAACTTGGCCTTCTAGGGGCCCTAACAGAGAGAACTGCAGCAGACAGTATGGCATAAAGGAAGAACTGATGCGGTTGTTCAGCCGCTAAGTCCTGTCTGACGCTTTTGCCACCCCACGGACTGTAGCCCACCAGTCTACCTGAGTCTCCTGCATGGGCAGGCAGAGTCTATACTGGTGGCCACCAGCAAGCCCTAAAGGAAGAGTTAGTCAATTCTGTGTGGGATAGGGACTTGCCAGGTGGCTCAGTGGTAAAGAATCTGCAGGAGACATGGGTTCAGTACCTGGTTGGGAAGTACCCTGGAAAAAGAAATGGCTACCCAGCACAGTATTCTTGCCTGGAGAATCCCATGGACAGAGGAGTAAAGAATGTAGATGTTCCAGGAAAGGGTGTGAAATTGGAAGTCAGTGAGCAAAATACTTCATTTTTCTATATGCAGCTCCCAGTGAAAGGATATGGGAAATGTGAGAAAAGGGATAAGAAAAAACCAAAGACATTTGCTTACATTGTAAAATTAGCTCAGTTCACTCAAAGGGTTAGCCACGACAAGACATGTATTCAGATAGCCTTCCTCTAACTACAGATGTCTACTGAAACCTACAAAGAGCTCGTCATCGTACTGGCATTGAAAAGGATTCCTGGGTCTCAATCAGATTCAGAGTCTAATAGGGGGAGAGAGACAAGTAAACCAAAGAAGTCAACTTGGCCTTCTAGGGGCCCTAACAGAGAGAACTGCAGCAGACAGTATGGCATAAAGGAAGAACTGATGCGGTTGTTCAGCCGCTAAGTCCTGTCTGACGCTTTTGCCACCCCACGGACTGTAGCCCACCAGTCTACCTGAGTCTCCTGCATGGGCAGGCAGAGTCTATACTGGTGGCCACCAGCAAGCCCTAAAGGAAGAGTTAGTCAATTCTGTGTGGGATAGGGACTTGCCAGGTGGCTCAGTGGTAAAGAATCTGCAGGAGACATGGGTTCAGTACCTGGTTGGGAAGTACCCTGGAAAAAGAAATGGCTACCCAGCACAGTATTCTTGCCTGGAGAATCCCATGGACAGAGGAGGCTGGCAGACTACAGTCCATGGGTTAACAAAGAGTCGGGACAGAACTGAGCAACTGAGCACACACAGATGTGTGGGATAAGTCAAGAAAGAGTTAAGGAAGAAAATACACAGGCCCCACTAAATATGGTTCTGCAAAACTGAATTTAGAAACATGGTGCTTGTTAATGGAGCAAGCTTTAAACAATGTTTTCATATACGTCTGTGTTTATAATATTTTATCATTAATCTCTATTAAAGGAACTCACAGAGAATTTTTTTACCCTGGAACATAAGTTGTGTGTGTGTGTTAGTCACTCTGTTGTGTCTACCTCTTCAAGACCCCATAGACCATGGCCCAGCAGGCTCCTCCGTCCATGGAATTCTCTAGGCAAGAGTATGGGATTGGACTGCCATTCCCTTCTTCAGGAGATCTTCCTGACCCTGGGCTGGAACCAGGGTCTCCTGCATGTAGCCAGAGTCTCTACCATCTGAGCCACCAGGGCAAGCTTTTTAGAAATAAATAGCCTTCTTTTGATAAACAATAGAGCTGTTATAGCTACACAAAATGAAAAAGTTTGCTCAAAACTCTTTGGACAGATCCTATCAGTAACAACAAGAAACAAAGACCTGGGTATACCCTGTCTGTTTTTCAATTGACAGGAAGTTACTATGTACCAGTTCAATCTTAACATAACTTTGCCATGGAGGCTGGGAAGCACTCGGCAGTGCCATTCACATCTAGTTAAAGAATACATCAATGACAGGGTGGCAGAGACAAGATCAATTCCATTTTACAAGATTTCGAGGCAATCATCTTATTTTTAGTTTCTCTAGGTACCACGCTGTGTTTCTCAGGTGGTGGTAGTGTTGAAGAACCTGTCTGCCGATTCAGGAGCCGTGGGTTCAATCCCTGTTTCGGGAAGATCCCCTGGAGGAGGGCGCTGCAACCACTCCAGTATTCTTGCCTGGAGAATCCCATGGACAGAGGAGCCTGGCAGGCTACAGTCCATGGGGTCACAAACATGACTGAAGCCCCTTAACACACACACAGATACTACACCAAGGAAGCTCCTAAAGCATATTGAGATTCCAAATTAGTGACTATCAAAGAGTATGAGCCTTTAAACTGCTATAGGCGGGAAAAAATGAGTCCAGTAACTCAGAATGACTTTAATCCAAATTTTCACTCCTTCTGTTCTCTTTAGTTTATACCTTAGCATATCCCTCTTACTTCTTTGTTTGTGATTTTTATTACCTTTGACCTCTCATGATAAATCACCCTGACAGTGTAGAGAAATCAGAGTTAGAAACATTAAAGATGTTTACTTGTTGGGAAAATTTATGACCTAGTCAAAGAAAAATGCAGGAATCAAGATTTTATGGAAATAGGAAATATTGTGACGTGCAGGAGACTTGCCAGGTGGAGCTCATGGTAAAGAACCCACCTGCCTATGCCGGACATGTAAGAGATGAAGGTTTGATCCCTAAGTTGGGAAGATCCTCTGGAGGAGGGAATGGCAAACTATTCCAGTATTCTTGCCTAGAGAATCCCATGGACAGAAGAATTTGGTGGGCTACAGTCCATAAGGAACAGAGTTGGACACGACTGAAGTGACTTAGCATGCATGCACACACATGAAATGCAGAACCTGTCATATTGGTGCACAATGAACATTCTTCCATATTTAAAATATAAACTCCTGCTGGGAAATAGTTAAATCCTGGAATTTGAAAACACTTTATTAAGGGAAAATTCAACCATATGCACAACTAGAGCGATGAGAATAAGGGACCCTCATGTACCCATCAGCCGGTTTCCACAACATGAACTCATGACCAATCTTGTTTCATCTCCACCCACTTTCCTGCTTCTCATGTAATTTTGAAGGAAGTCAAGATTTTTGATTCCCCAAAAACATCTCCAATATTTCTTTGCCTACAGAAAGTATCATATAAGTTAACTAGCTAATTGATTTATTGTTTCGTATCAACCTTTTTAATCACTCTGACACATCTGTCAAACCACTAAGAAAAAATGGAAAATGGACATTCCTTCCCAGTATCTCTGAGCTTGAATCCTATCTTCATCTGAGTATCCTTGTGTTACAGTGATGGCTGTGGTATATAAAAAAAGTGTACATAGATAATAAAACTAACATTTTCCACTAACTCTTGAACCACAGTCATTTCCTTTTTTCATTCACTTTTTATTGTATGCAGTACACATGCTGACTCAGAGTAAGGTTGCTTTTTAAATTAAGAAGTGGTCTCAATTTACTTATTTGCATCCACCCCAAAATGCAATGCATTACAAAGGTACAAGAAGTTGCCAAATAGGTCATAAGAATTCTGGCAATTCTGATAGAACAAAAGCTTATGATAAGAATTCAGGAAGGTGATCAATGGCAAGCTAATATATTTCTTGATGTGAAATTTCTAATGGTGAAGCTACATTGATAAAAGAAAATCAGAAATTTAATATAAAAACAAACATCATATGAACATAAAATTTAACTTTGTGAAATCCATAATAATAGATCTGTATCCCTCATTCCACAGTCATTCTCCTTCCTTGAGACATCAAACATTCCCAGAAAGTAATAAACTCTTCCACTAGAGATCTGGCATCTTCTCAACTACTTACCATTCCAGAACAATCTCCAGCCCCAAAAGTGATGAATGGCTATTTTAGAGGGTTTTGTGGAAAATATAATACCTTTCTATTTCATACCATATAATACCATATCACTGATCACTAAGAAGAAGGTGGCAGGGAGAAGGGAAAAGTATTTGCATCTATTTGACTCTGCATTTTCTCCTACAGGAAGTATAAAATTTTATCTGATGCTATGCTAGAATAGTGTACTTGCATATGCATGTACATTAAATTTTGTAGGTGTGCTTTGCTATATTGGAAAACATATTCAAATAATAAATCTCAATAAATGAAAATGACTTTCCTTTTCTACAGTACATAAAAGTGCCAGGGCAATCTGCTTTCCATGTTCAGACACCAAAGAGCTAAACATTGAGTGATATCCAACTTGATGAGACACATAAAAATGAAATAAAAATGAGTCAGAAGATAAACATTTAAAGAGATAAAAACTGTCAAACAGAAATGATTACAAAGTTTGTAACAATCTGCAATTTTCATTGTTTTCTATTTACCTAGTTTCTCCACTATGAATTTCTTTTGCTCATTTCCCTTCTTTTAATAATGTATGTTCCCATAATCACTGACACTAAAGTAGAGGATGTGAAATAAGACTTAGCTTATATTTTTTAGGAGAAATACAAGTAACTTGAAAATGCAAAATTTTCCCTATATATTTGAATGTTTCATCTAGCTACTTTCATTTAATACCTCTGGAAAATTGAGCTCCTTTTTCACAGGGGTAGTTTGCCTTGTAGAATATGAAACCACCATATTCAACCTTTTATGACCTGCAAAAACAGCAATTTCATATTGTTTAACCTAATAGTATTTCAAATAGCATAAAGTCTACAGATTGCCATTTCTCTTGAGCTACACATGGTATTCTTTGGTGAAATGCACAGAAAAAAAAAAAGAAAGTGTTATTTCCATTGGTGCACACTTGACATTGTTGAAATCTTGTTTTTTTAATCATATTAATAATAAAAATAAATATTATTTTTAGTCTAGTCAATCAATGACTCTGTCATTGGCTTAATATAGCCCCTGAAAGAAATTAGGCCCTACCAATTAGTATGTGTAGCAGGCATAGTAGTTTTCTCCTCAAAATGATGACACCTAAAATGTATGTGCGAACACAGAACGTCACAATTTAAAAGACCTAGTAAAACCTTTGACTGGGCTTCCCAGGTGGCTCAGTGGTAAAGAATCTACCTTCCAAAGCAGGAGATGTGGGTTTGATCCACGGGTTGGGAAGATCCCCTGAAGTAGGAAATGGCAACTCACTCCAGTATTCTTACCTGGGAAATCCCCTGGACAGAGCGGCCTGACAGGCTGCAGTCCACGGGGTCACAAAGGAGGTGGACAGACTTGGTGACAAAGTAACAAAACCTTTGACTAGAAAAGATTTTGTACACAATGTGTTGCTTTCTTAACACATCAGTTGTGCTTCTTCTATAGTAATGATGGGGAGGGGGAAAGGGACAGTCTAAAGTTTTAGAAGTACAAAGGCCAACATGAATGAAGACTGATATTAAACAAGGCAAGTTTTGTAAGGATGGTACTCAATTTAGCAGGAAAGGATATGTGTTACAACTTAAAAGTTTTGAGATTTTACTTACGTTCATAAGAAGTTGAAGGGGTGACTCAAATATTTTTAGAGTATCAGATAATTTCTTCTCTGATCGTATGGGACTCCTAAGGCTTTTATTATTAATGGAAACATTTGTAAGGCTTGATTTCTGAGTCACTGTCTCAGTTTTGGGGGGTAGCTTAGTCTGTCCTGATAGTAGACAATGTTCAATAAATTCAACAAAGCTGATCAAATATATTCTTTGGATACCAAGTCAAGACTTTACTTCATTAAACGTGTCAAGACAGAATAAAGTAATAGCAAAGAAATGTGCGGGTTTCCCAGGTGTCTCGGGGTTAAAGAATCCACCTTCCAATACAGGACACATGAGAGACTCAGGTTCGATCCCTTAGTCAGGAAGATTCCCTGCAGGCAGAAATGGCAACCCACTCCAGTATTTTTGCCTGGAAAATTCTATGCACAGAGAAGCCTGGTGGGCTACAGCCCACTGAGTCACAAAGAGTCGGACACGGCTGAGTGACCAAGCTGGCACGTGTAAAGAAATGTGGATTATATAACAGGCCACCAAGTAGGTGCCCAATTATCATCTCACTTAATCCTTCTTTTATGATAATATCAACACAGACAGCACCAACAAGTAATGACAGCTGACACTGATTGAAGCTTCTTAGTACTAGTCACTCCTCTAATTGTGTTAAGTCATTTAATCTTCAGAACAATCTTATTGGCCTACATACCAGTATTAAGCTCACTTTGTAAGAAAACCGAGGCTGAGAGAGGGGAAAGCAAATTGCCAAAGGTCATACTCTTTGAATTACAAAACTGTAAGGCTGGAAGTATTCTTGAAGCACTCATCAGTTTCTCCCTCAATTTGTGTAGTAGGCTGGAGAAAACCAAAACAAAACAACCAAAACCTCATCCCCAAAATACTAAGTCTAAATTCTAATCCCTAGAATCCATACATGTTACCATATTTGGAAAAAAAGGTCTTTGCAGTTGTGACTATATTGCGGATTATCCTCGTTGGCTCTAAAATGCCATGTCATGCATCCTCATAAAAGGGAAGCAGAGGGAAATTTCACACACACACATAAAGGTGTGACAAGACACAGCAAAACGCAACTCGAAGCTGGCAACCTTGAAGATTGAATGGTGTGGTCACAAACCAAGGGATGCTGACTAGAAGAGAAAATGAAATTCTTCCCGAAAGCCTCAAGAGGAGGTGTGACCCTATCCACAGCTTAATTTTGACCCAGTGATTCTGAGTTCAGATTCCTGGCCTCCAGAATGGTAAAGGGAAATTTTTCTGTTGGCTAAAGCCAACTGATCTGTGATTATCCAATATAGCAGCTGTAGGAAACTAATACAGGCTGCAATTAAAAGAGCCGAACTGTTGAACATACATTAAATGTTCCTATTTTTAGAAACTCTAGATTTAAAATTTATTCCTTCAGTAACACACAACAACATTTGACTGTCTCGCCCTTGGAAATATTCCCTTCTAATTTATAAATTGCCCACTTCTTTTTGCTCTGCCTTCTACAGCAATAGGTCCTAGTTTGTTTTTGTCCTTTATGATAGTCCTCCACACTCATTAAATGACTTCATATCACTCTTAAACTTTACAGAATGAATATTTCTCATTTAGTCTCTCTATTACAGGACCAATTTCTAGTGTTATGATTATCTTTCCAGTTTTCTTCTGAAATCTCACTATAGTTGCAAAACTCAGAAATGGTTCCATACTTGAAATAAACTAGATTTTGTTCAAGATCTAACCATACTGGAGAGATCTATGGAATGGATTGAGTGTATCTGTGTGATTCAAATTTAATAATGGATCTTTAACTGAAAATACTTTTATTAATTTACTCAAAATTTTTCTTAACATTAACAGTGATTATATATTCTATAGGCATTTCAATCAATTCCACAAAATTGCTTCTAGTTATCCAAATAGGCTGTCAAAAATTGTTAGATAATAGCTTCTGTGATTTCTAAACTGAGCATTTATCAGGTAGGACAACAAACTAAACAGCAAATATTTACTTAGTCATGGTAGACAAGATTTTTGCATAATAGCAAACACAGGGGACTAGTCCATTTGTGAAAATTATAAAAATTACAGATACACATATTTGTCCTAAGCTCAGAAAGGTTTTACACCAACCTGACTGATTACTCTGAAACCTCCACTAGATTACTCCCTAATAGGATGGTCAAAAGAGATGAAGCTATCCGCCCATCTACCAGATGCTTAGTTTCACCGTCTCATCTGAACTCCCAGTCAAAAATGTCTCACATACTGTCAAATGTTCCCTGGGCCACAGATCAATCCCAGTTGAAAAATACAGATTTAGAACGACCATAAATGACAACTAATATAACCAATTCCTAAAACGGGGTAACTTAAGAAACAAAGAGCAAAACTACCTCCTCTTTTACATCCATCTTGCTTTAAAGAAAATCATAATAATTTTAAGACAAGCCAACAAGGATCCCCTTTGACACAAATGACAGACTTCTTTAAAAGAAAAATGGAAAGTTTATTTTTAACCAGACAATTTTGTGGCTGATCTCTAGACCCCCAAACAGCTTGCTCCTGTGCCATCTCTCGTCAGCACTTCTTAATTTAGTTTTCTGAGAATGAGGATTTTTAAAGCTGGTCCTTGACTGACGTGGATTACCCTGACATTCAGGGCAGGTGTGAACCCAGAGCAGTTCTATTCATATATGTATCTAGAGCACACAGAGGCAAGGTTCTTGCATTAGATATTAACAGTTTCATTAAGTTAAGTGGCCAACAGGCTTTTTTTTTTTTTTAATTCTCTAGGTGATTTAGAAGTGGAGGTAAGGAGAAAAGGATTTAGTAAAAGGCCAACTGAGATCCTTTCTCCCTGTTTCACCCCCAAATGGGAGCTCTGTTCTTTTCTACAGCAGAAAAAATAAAACTAATTGATGTTAGTCAAAATGATGCCCAATAGCAATAATAGAGCATGATCCTTAAGAGAAATAGAAACTTATGAAGCAGATTTTCATCCTTTTACTTTCAAAATCATAGAATAAATATGTAAACACAAAAAACTTAAATCCCTCAATAACAGATTTTTGTAAATGTTTGTAGAAATGACACCATCTGAGCAGCTAGAATTCAAATAAGCTTCTACTTGCATTGTGATTGCTCTTCAACTCATGTAATTAAAAAAATATAACGATAATAATACCAGAAGTTACATGATACTCTCTAGACATCTATCCTATTTGCATTAGGGCCAAAAAATTTCAACTCTGCTTTCAGGACTGAATAATCCTCACAACCCCTAAAGATAGTCCATTGCAAACTTCCTCCTGTTACCAGTGAGGGCGAAGCTTAAGAGCTGGCTTTCATTTCTAATACCTTCAGCCAGCAGTACCTTTTTGCCCATCCTACAAAGATAATGCATGTACAAACAAATATGGGCATGTGATTATTGTTATTATTTTTAATCAGGCATCACTTGTGAGAGTGTGCAGGCAGAGTTGTAACCTTCTTGTTCCCAGCATCACAGCCACTCCCTTCCAAGGCAAAGGGTACAAGCCCTGCCCCAGCTCTTGTACCAGCAAGTCAAGGGCTTCTGCGAAGGATCTCTTTCACAGTCGTGCAAAAATGAGTACAAGGAGCTCTGTGGATTGAAAGTAATATGCAGCCAGTTCTTGTTGCCAGAAATATGCAGTCTTACTCCTCCTTCCAATTAAGCGTTTTGCTCTTTCGATTGAGGGAGTTTCACTGGGTGAAGAAAGCTACCCTTGAATTGTCATCTCTTAAGAGGAAGCTGACAGTGCTAATAGTTCAACATGGGGTGACTGATGAGACCATCCCAGCCTGAGAGGCTGGCAGTCTTTGTTACTGTCAGGATCAGGTAAGCAGTTTCACCTGCCAAAATTTCAGTCTTCCTCCCCGGCCTCCTATCCTGCCCCCAAAGAGAAAGGAGCACTACGGTTACTGGAAATAGAAGTCTCATGTGATTTGAGTGATTTGAAGTTTATTGACTTTGCAGATCCAAGGACTTTGGCTCACTAATGGGGACAATTATCTACCAATTTTTCTTAGTCAATAACGTGGCATAAGGGAAAACACAAGTTTTATGAGGTTCAAAGTTTCTGTAATTTGGGAAGGCCCTCTCTAAGAAAAAAAATGCATAGTTACGAATGAAAAACTTGGGTACAAATGTTAGGAGCTATTCAGAATGTTGAAAAGACATCAAAAATTTACATATTTTAAAAGGCTGAGAAATAACACAAGCATTAGAAAATGCAGTATTCTTTACTAATTAACTACCTGATACATTTCTTATATTTTATGACTGAAAATGCAGTATTCTTTACTAATTAACTACCTGATACATTTCTTATATTTTATGACTGTACTTTTTTATCATCTCTTCATAATATAACAATACTGTCATACAATTTTCTATAGAGAATAAGTTGTCTTTTCTGTAAATTTGCAAAGAGGAATAAAATTTCTTAGTATTGATCAGATTGTTTTAGCTTTATAAGTCATTAAGTTCAATGTAAAAGGAATTTCAAATTTTCTATTATATGAGAGTTGTAAGGCTAGGATTTCCAGTGATGAGTTTATGATTTATATATTTCCAATCCTATTTTTCCTTCGAAACCACTTCTCCTAGTCCTCTGGTCCTGTACCTTGTTGTCATAGCATCAGCTGATTGGTCATGGAAGAAAGCATTCCGAGGTGCAATCTCACGTCAGATGAGCCAGTAAAAATTTACTGCCGCACAAGTGACTGCACATAACTTAAACACATACCATGAAAGGGCTTCCCCGGTGGCTCAGCATTAAAGAATCTGCCTGTCAGCGCAGGAGATGCGAGTTTGTTCCCTGGGTCGGAAGATCCCCTGGAGAAGGAAATAACAACCCACTCCAGTATTCTTGTCTGGAAAATTCCATGGACCGTGGAGTCTGGCAGGCTGCAGTCCATGGGTCTCAAAGAGCTGGACACAATTTAGCAGCTAAACAACAACACATTCCATTAAACTGAACTAAATGCATTACTACTAAAACTGTCTGCTACTATACAAACCACCAAATACAAGAAGTATAAAAGAATAAAAGCTGGGATGTAAAGAGACAGTTGTTTTAACCAGATGTGGTTAAAATACCTCCCTTGTGTAAATTTTACAAAAATATATGACTATATAAACACACTGCAAGGGTCTGAGATTTAGCTTCATTAACATACCATAAATCTGCCTTGGGGAGAACTATAAAGGCATTCTCCACACATTCTCATCTCTACTTTGTTTTTCCCTGCATACTTCATAACCGCTTATACCACAAAATGACTGGTAAAGTCAGTTATATAGTTTACATCAAGTAAATTTGTAATGTTATAATGACTATATTAATTATAAAAGGAAGACACCAGGAGATTCAACCACACGTTCATCAAACACACAGGATCTCAAGAATAGGGAAAAGCAGAGATACAGACACAAAGTAGTTGAAGAAATAAGTACACAAAAACAACTTTATTCTGTACACATTTGTTCAACTGCAGGTTTTATGTCCCTGTGACTCCAGGTTCTCTGTGTTAAGAGATAAAAATACGATGACAATTTGGACCTTGCCCTCTGAGGAGTTTTCATCTTAAAGATATGTGTGTAATCAAATTCACATGTATGAAAGACGTTCCTACTTAAAAATGCATGAAATCATGAAAACAACTATAAGGAAAGATAGGCAAATCTCTCTTTTGGAGGTGAATGATTAAAGAAAAAATAATGGAAGAATTCACAAAGGAAAATAGATTTAAATATACCTTTGTTTACAAACTACTATTAACCAAATTAAGACAAAGAATTAATTGATAAAAAAGCCCAATAAATTTATTGTAAATAAAGGCTAAATATAATTTCCCTATAAGAGTTATTTAAATTGACTGAGAAAATTTCTATTAATCCAGTAGAAAAACAGGCAAGAGACATGAATAGACAATGTAAGAAAAATGTGATCAAAACAAATGCATAAACATATATTTAAAAGAAATTTAAATTAAATGACTTCATGATATTATTTTTCATGTATAAAATTACAAATATCTTTTTAAGACAGAAATTAATCCTGGTGAGGGTATGTGAAGAAAGCAACTCTAACATATTGCAAAGAAGTTCTCAACTGAATCAAATATTGCGGTCGACTGAATAATAGACCCAAAGATATCTAGGTCAAAAATGAATAATTATTTCTACTTTTAAAAGTATCTTAAGAAAAATCAAAGAAAGACAAACACCATCACTCTTATGTGAAATCTAAAATCTGACCAAACGGACTTATCCAGGGAACAGAAGCAGACTCACATAGAGAAAAGACATATGGCTGCCAAGAGTGGGTGAGGCTGGAGGGGCAATAGATTGAGAGTCTGCACGTAGCAGGTGCGGACTATTACATATATGTACATAATGCTCGCCTTTTCCCTCATCAAGCAGACAGGAGGAAAAGCAGATCGTTCTGAAATAATTAGGAACCGAGCTGAGTGAGATGTGCGTTGCCACTTTAAACAAAGGTGTAAGCTCTTCTGCGTTCCTAATGAACCTCTCCATCTTGCAGAATTTGGCTTCTAAGTCCTGAGACACAGAAATAGTGTTTATTGAGTAGTTCAGTCCCGGTCTCCCTGTTATATAACCCTGGAGATGGTCCGGTGGAGGAATATGGCAGAGAAAAGAAAGTGCTGCGTTAGGACTCATCCAAATTCCAAGTAGCTATGCCATCCATCTATGGAGAGCTCCTGATTTCTCTTTCCTGCAGCAGGGTCTGCCAGTTTGTACTGAAACCTCAGCCCATGATCAGACTTGATAAAAGCCCCCAGAGAGAAAGGTGTTTGCCAAATTTTCCCATCTAGAAGGTCTCTCCAGTCTCTGGAAACTGATTCCTCTAGACCTCTACACACAATTACCTGATGGCTTTTATACATAATTGATACACATATAATTTATATATATATAATTTTTAATTAATTCAGGTTTTTCTAGTTGCTGCAGAAGAAGCAATGTTCTGTCACCACCTTATGTATCTTAAAGAAAGTAGAAATTCGTATAGCTATAAAATTTTTAGTTCATTTAAATCCTTCCATTTAGAAAATTCCATATATAGATATTATAAATAAATTATATAAATATTTAAGGAAAAAATAATGCCAATCTTAAATTATTCAAGAGAATAATAAAAAAACACTTTGCAACTCATTTTTTGAGGTATCATAACCTTGATATCAAATCTTATAAGAAAAGAAATAATTGTAATGGCAACATATATATATATATATTTATATAAACTATTTGAAAAAAACACCAAAATAATATATCACAACCAATTGGGTTTATTTCAGCAAAGTGAGGTTAGTCATTTCAAACCTTATCAATATACCTTCCTACATTAATTGAAAAAAGAATAAAATCATATAGATACCTCATATATGATATGAGAAAATAAATGCAGAGAAAATTTTTAATAAAATTCAACAATTCATAATAAAAGCTCATTGTAAACAAGGAATAGAAGAAAACTTCTTTAATCTGAGAAAAAGTTATTTGAAAAAATTACAGCAAATCCCCTACATAATAGTGACATATTGAAAGCTTTCCCTCTCTTATCAGTAACAAAACAAGGATTCCCACTGTCGCCAATTTAATAAAGATATATGAGAACTAGCAAAGAAGAAAACAACTCATAAGATTGTGTAGATAGAATATCAAAATATTCTGTGTAGATAGAATATATTCTATCTAGATAGAATATCAGACTGGGTACAAAGTCAATATATAAAAATTAGTGGTATTTTTCTAAATAGCAATGACTAGAAAATGAAACTTTAAATGATATCATCTACAACAGCATCCAAATACACAACATTTCTAGGAATCAATCTAAGGAAATATGCAAAGCATTTCCACATAGGAAAAAAAACAATAATATTATGGAAAAAAGGTAAACAGTATCCAAATGAGAAGGCATCAAATATTTCTGTAAATGATCCTGTAATAAATAATTTAACCTTTACAGGCTAGATAGTCTGTCACAGTTAGCCAACTCTGCCCTGTAATGCCAATTCAGAAACAGATAATATGTGAATAGGCAGGTGTGGCTGTGTGCCAATAAAACTTTATTTGCAGAGGCAGAAGACTGTATTTAGTCCATGGGTTGTAGTTCATCGCCCCCTGATTTAAATAATCAGAGGAATAAAGTAAGTTAATACACAATGAAGATAAAATAAAGATATCTATTCTCCTTAAGAAGGAAAAAAGCAAAATGGCTGTCTGGAGAAGCCTTACACATAGCACTGAAAAGAAGAGAGGCGAAAAGCAAAGGAGAAAAGAAAAGATATAAGCATCTGAATGCAGAGTTCCAAAGAATAGCAAGAAGAGATAAGAAAGCCTTCTTCAGCAATCAATGCAAAGAGATAGAGGAAAACAACAGAATGGGAAAGACTAGAGATCTCTTCAAGAGAATTGGAGATACCAAGGGAACATTTCATGCAAAGATGGGCTCGATAAAGGATAGAAATGGTATGGACCTAACAGAAGCAGAAGATATTAAGAAGAGGTGGCAAGAATACACAGAAGAACTGTACAGAAAAGATCTTCANCCATCCTCAGAATTCTCTTCAATGTCATTGAGAACACGTTGTAGTACAAATATCTTTTTTTCCTACAGCATGATACAAACTGAAGTGAATATTTAAGCAGCCTTCATAGCTGGGTAATTTTAGTTCAAAAATTTTAAAATCTTTATTCCTGACTGGGATAAGAATTCTGAGATAAAAATAATTTTCAGCAATGATATTGAAGGTATCATTTTCTTGGACTGTAATTTGTCTTTGATGATTTTTTCTGAACTAGTAATCATTTTATCATTATTATATACAGTTTTTAACGTTTTGGAGTCACTTTAATGAAAGACAACATATCTAGATAAAACATTAAATTAAAAAAAAATCCAAGAAAGATGACATTCAAGTTATAAGAGTTACAGAAAAAGAAATGAAGAAATGAAGAAAGAAGAAAAGGTAAAAAGGATCATCATATATTTGTAGATTTCAAAGAAGCACAGCTGATGAAGGTGACTTCTTTATCTTCATTCCAAAATATTGTCCCTTTTCCTCCTTTATTGGGCTATCTTAATGAATAACCATATTAATTTTTCCTCTCTAAATAAACCAGTTTTCAATATCTACATAATAACCAATTCAATTCAAACTATCATCATCCTGCACCCAAATAATGACATATCCTCCTAAGTATAATTTTTCCAACACAATTCTCCCCTCCAGTTAATTCTGCATTAAAGCTCTTCTTATTCTAAATTGCAAGTATTAGTTCATGATACTTCAGTAGACTTCCATGCCTTTAATACATAGCTTTAGTTTCCTGGAACACCTTTGTTGTTTAGTCGCTCAGTCCTGTCTGACTCTTTGTGACCCAATGGACTCTAACATGCCAGACTTCCCTGTCTTTCACATCTCTCAGAGCTTGCTCCAGCTCATATCCATTAAGTCAGTGATGCCATCTCATCCTCTGTCATTCCCTTCTCCTCCTGCCTTCAATCTCTCCCAGCGTCAGGGTCTTTTCTAATGAGTCGGCTCTAATTATTTTCTATTTATGTAGCAGTTTTGGAGATCATTTCTAACTTTGCTTATTTAATTAGGCAAATACAATATTCAGAATAAAAAATTGGATAAAATGAACTCTGAATTTCATATTTTTCCATATTTGTAAATATTGTATATATAAATGAAATTTCTAGTAAGGACCCAGAGAACTTCATCAATTTCAAATCCAGAGCAGAACTTAATCAATTTGCAAGAATATTTCCCCTGCTTCTTCCTGGACTTTCCAACAATCCTATATATGAAATCAAAGAATTTCGATTCTATTTTGTACCTAGGAGTAAAGAGATGGTATCTTATAATCTCTTCTATACTTTGAGCACTTGATTTTGCAATAGTGACCTACTATTAACAGACTATAAGATTTTCTCATTGTTTATGCTTTTTCTCCCCATCTCCACTTCCTTAATATTTTTATTTGCATTTGTAGATCTGTTGAACATTTGAAAAAGAAATATAAATGAACAATAAATCCCATCACTACTGAAGAATATAACTAAATTCAAAGGTATCTAGAGTTCTTGAATTTATCCTAATAAACTGTGTCAACAAAGATTTTTGTGATGAAGATAATTACTGGCTGTTACTACTTGTCTTTGGTTTAAATATTTGAGAGCTAAAAGTTATAATCTTATTTAAAATTATCAGCTTAACTATTTTATGCACTAAAGGCCTTTCCAGTATTTAAATTTAAATCATCACATCATATCCCAAGTGATAAATACCCCTGTACAATAGTAGTAAAATTTATTTGTAAAATCTTATTGTATCATAAACTTTGAAGATCAGCAATGTGTTGATATTATGCTTATATATATATACTTGCATTGTTTCTAAGTCTGCCACCTTACATATGATGTTAATTTAAATTTCACAGTGATCTGTTATCAGTGTTCCATATCACAGTTTAGTATCCATGTGTATTCTTGCTTTTATAAAAATTTAAATTTCCTCCCCATTCTACCCACCCATCAGTGACATCATACTACTTAGTATCTCAGATTTACAGTCTGCAAATGTGAAAACAATTCAGTCTGACCACTCATATTAGGTATATGTTTCTTTTGACTTTTCATTGCAACTCATGGCATCTTTTAACTTCTACTGCAATTCTGCTTGAAGTTTTGATGTATCTTGATACCACCCTCAACTATATAAATGAACTTTGATTGACCAAGAATATCACTGTAATTCCTTCACCCTTATGGAAATTCAGTCGAATTTGTTCAGAGTAAAGCCCAGGATACATTTTCAGTGTTGGAAAAGAACGTCTCTTCCTTTTGAAAGTAAGGATATTTTGATATGATATCTGCAAGCACCTCTGTCATTTCTGGAAGGTCCTCCTCGGGCCATATAGAAACATAGAGAAGGGCAGATCTGGGAGGAACATGATGAATCAACCCTTGATAATACATTAGGTCAAGTCATATCTGAATTTGGTTATCCTCCTGCAATTTACTTTTACTTAGGCTGATACATTGTTTTTTTAAAAATTTATTCTGAAATTTATATGGCATGTTAAAGGAAATGGAATAGTCAAAGTGACTATGGAATCAGAGATAAACAATTAAAAACAAATTCGGAAGAAATGTAATATCTGACTCAAGACTTATTATAGAACTATAGTAATCAAGACAGTGTGGTATGGATGAAAATACAGATTCATAAATAGATGAAACAAAACAGAGAGTCCAGAATTAAATCTAAGTAAGTTAATTAATGGATCTTTGAAAAGTTGCTAAAAAAATTAAAAGGAAAGATAGTCCTTTTGTTTGTTTCTTCTTAGTCTTTATTTTTTATTGAGGTATAGTTGATGCCCAATATTATATAAATTTTAGGAATGCAACATAGTGATTCTCAATTTTTAAAGGCTATACTTCATTTATAGTTATTATAAAATAATTAGCTGTATTTCCCCTATGTTATGCAATATATCCTTGTAGCGTATTTATTGACTGTGTAGCAGTTTGTGTTCTTAATCCCCTTCCTTTTCCCTCTCCTCTGGTAACCAAAAGTTTGTTCTCTATATTCACTTGTTTACATTTTTAGATTCCACAGATGTGATATTATACAATAGTTTTCTTTCTCTATCTCATTTACTTCTCTTATTATAATACCTTCCAACTCTATGTTGTGGCAAATGAAATATTGTGCTCTTTTTTTATGGCTGAATAGAATTCTGTTGTGTATGTATGTTTATATATACATATATTCAGCACATCTTTATCCGTTCATTTGTTGATAGACACTTAAGTTGCTTCCATATCTTGGCAATTGTAAATAATGCTGCTCTGGACATTGAGGTGCATTAATCATTGTGAATTAGTGTTTTCTTTTTTTCAGATATTTACCCAAGAGTGAAATTACTGGGTCATATGGCAGTTCTGTTTTTAGTTTCTTGAGAAATTTCCATCTTATTCTCCATAGTGGCTGCACCAATTTACATTCCCACCAAGAGTGTCTGAGGGTTCCCTTTTCTCCACATCTTCACCACTATTTGTTATTTCTGTTCTTTGATGGAGTTGTTCTGATGGGTGTGATGTGCCTTTCTCGGTTGACTGATGATGGTAAGCATTTTTTTCTTTTTTTAATGTGCCCGTTGGCCATCTGTAAATCTTCTTTAAAAAAAATCTTAGAGGCAAGAGCTGATAGGACCAGATCTGCTTAATTATCTGTGGCTTGGACTACTGCGTGGACAGACTAGGTTTATGAAATAACCCTCACATTGTCTTCTTATAATACATTGCAACATTTCTCTTTTAATGGAGCTGAAATCAGAAACAATTTCTCCATTTATTCCATATGTGGTGCTTAGAAGCCTGTGTAATGTGAGGTCCAGACAAAGGTTGACTGCCTATACACAGGAAGTTATAATGAAACTGTACCAGATTATAGTAAGTTGATCCATATTATTTGATAAATCATTTTCTGAGGAGTTGTAAGTAAACAAAATTAAAATAGCTAATTTCCTTTTAAAGTGACTTACAACATCAAATTATTGTTCTTTTTTTTTAATAACTGAATAAGGGGATTATATTTTAAAATGTATTTTGTGATTTTGGAGTTTTTCTTTTTTTGCATAGTAGATTAGAAAATCTTTCTGGTATTTACATTATGTTCTAAACTATGAAGCATGAATGATAAGATTACTTATGAGATATAGAATTGTGAAGCATGGTTAAGTTTGCACTTAGCAATAAAGTATTTCCACAGCCAGCTATACATTACTTATCCTATTATGTAATGTTTACAATAGAAGTTGTTAAATATTTTAAATAAAAGCATAAAAGTAATGCACCACTTAGACTCATACTACTTATGTATGATATTATGTGGTTTAGCTGTGATTTTTTAAACAATAGTATACTGGAATCAAGATTGCCGGGAGAAATATCAATAACCTCAGATATGCAGATGACACCACCCTATGGCAGAAAGTGAGGAGGAGCTAAAAAGCCTCTTGATGAAAGTGAAGGAAGAGAGCGAAAAAGTTGGCTTAA
>SJYX01002926.1:67234-125127 GCA_006410675.1 Oreotragus oreotragus | reverse complement strand
GGAGAAATATCAATAACCTCAGATATGCTGATGACACCACCCTTATGGCAGAAAGTGAGGAGGAGCTAAAAAGCCTCTTGATGAAAGTGAAGGAAGAGAGCGAAAAAGTTGGCTTAAAGCTCAACATTCAGAAAACGAAGATCATGGCATCCGGTCCCATCACTTCATGGGAAATAGATGGGGAAACAGTGGAAACAGTGTCAGACTTTATTTTTTTGGGCTCCAAAATCACTGCAGATGGTGACTGCAGCCATGAAATTAAAAGATGCTTACTGCTTGGAAGAAAAGTTATGACCAACCTGGATAGTATATTCAAAAGCAGAGACATTACTTTGCCAACAAAGGTCTGCCTAGTCAAGGCTATGGTTTTTCCTGTGGTCATATATGGATGTGAGAGTTGGACTGTGAAGAAAGCTGAGCGCCGAAGAATCGATGCTTTTGAACTGTGGTGTTGGAGAAGACTCTTGAGAGTCCCTTGGACTGCAAGGAGATCCAACCAGTCCATTCTGAAGGAGATCAACCCTGGGATTTCTTTGGAAGGAATGATGCTAAAGCTGAAACTGCAGTACTTTGGCCACCTCGAGAAGAGTTGACTCATTGGAAAAGACTCTGATGCTGGGAGGGATTGGGGGCAGGAGGAGAAGGGGACGACCGAGGATGAGATGGCTGGATGGCATCATGGACTCGATGGACGTGAGTCTGAGTGAACTCCGGGAGATGGTGATGGACAGGGAGGCCTGGCGTGCTGCGATTCATGGTGTCGCAAAGAGTTGGACACGACTGAGCGACTGAACTGAACTGAACTGATTCTCCTTAAATTGATCTTTCCATTTAAATCTCTCCAGAGTCAAAATTCAGGAAGTGGGGTTTTGCTGCTGTTGTTATTTTTTTTGTGAGTTTTTGCATAGACAATGGCAAACTAATTCTAAAACAATGTAAAAATGTAAATGGCAAAAGTTTGCAGAGAAAATCTTGAGGAACAGAATTAAAGTACTTTAACAGATGCCAAGATGTATTCTAAAACTCCAGTAATTAAGAGAGCTTGGTATTGCCAACAGAGTAGATGCCCAGACTAACAGAACATAATAGTCAGTCCATCAACACACTTACACTTACATAAATATATATAAAGCTTGTTCATGAAAGGTAGCAATGCAAAGCAGTGGAGAAATAATGGTCATTTTCCAATCAATTATTCTGGGTCTGCTGCTGCTGCTGAGTCGCTTCAGTCATGTCCGACTCTGTGCAACCCCACCGGGCTCCACCGTCCCTGGGATTCTCCAGGCAAGAACACTGGAGTGGGTTGCCATTTTCTTCTCCAGTGCGTGAAAGTGAAAAGTGAAAGTGAATTCGCTCAGTCGTGTCCGACTCTTTGCAACCCCATGGACTGCAGCCTACCAGGCTCCTCCATCCATGGGATTTTCCAGGCAAGAGTACTGGAGTGGGGTGCCATTGCCTTCTCCAGTTCTGAGTCTAGATATTGTAAAATGAAATATGCTTCAAATTACATACAGAAATCAGTCAGTATATCGTAGGTCCAAAGGTGAAAGATAAAACAATGAAGCCTCCAGAAGAAGCTATGGGAGACTGTCTCCTATATTTTGAGGTAAGCAAAAATTTCTTAACTAGAACACATGAGGCACTAATGCGAAAGGGAAGGACATCTGAATTTAGAACTTTTATTTATTAAAGGATCCTTTAAGAGAGAAAAAGGTAAATAACTGGTTGGGGAAAGATATTTATAGGGACTTAGTACACAAAAGAAGCCATCTGAATGAAAAGAAGCTTAACATTCTGACACTTCAGGAAAATGTAAATCCAAACCACAAGAAGATGTCAACATGCAACAGTTGGAGTGGGGAAAATAAGACTGGTAAAACTAAGTGTTGATGAGAATGGGAGACACCTAAAATTCTCATAGACTTCTGATGGGTTCTAAAAGTTGGTTATAAGTATGTTCTATTGACCAATTCCATTTCAAGGCCTTTTTCAAAGAAAATACATGTACACATACATGAAAATTTTCATAGAAGCCCTATTCACGCTTATCTTATTCTGAAAGAGCTCAAATGCTAATCAGCACTAGAGGGAACAAATAACTGTGGCATATTCATTCAATGGACTACTGCACAATAATGAAAATGAATAAACCACTGTCCCACATATAATGTGAATATATCTCACAAATATAACATGGAACAAAATAACTTGCCACACACAAAAGACTACATATTTCACTTAAATGAATGTTTAAAAAACATGCAAAACAAACTATATAATACTCTAAGTCAGAACAGAAATGTTTGGAGAGGTGGAGAAGATATTCATAGAGAAAGCATTTGAGGGTCATCTAGTTGTTTGCAATAACCTGCTCCTTAATGTGAGTGACAGTTACATAGATAGTTCCTTCTGTGATTATTCTCTAGGTATATACTAAAACTTTTACTTATTCGGGTAAGTGAATAATGTGTTTCTCTAATGCACAGAACAATGGCCAGGTGAATAAACACCGATATAACCATACTCATTTCTGGATGCTGAAGTTATAGGTTATTTAATTTTTATTTGGACCATCGCACTGTTAATTTCCTCTTTTTAAAAATAATGAAATCCTACATTCATCTATACTAGGGAAAAAATCAACATGATTTTTAAAATTAAAAAACAATGACTTCAAGTTGGTTAGGAATGAACATCAAGAGGATGTAAAAGCCACGAATAAATATGGATAATAACTAATGGAAACGGACAGGTTTGCGCATGAAGAAAATCCTGCATATAGCTTTGCTTTGAGGAAGCTGAAGTAGCAAAACAGACAAGTCAATCACAGATGAAAATTCAATCAAGGCTGAAGGTATAGATTTAGGTCTTGTCACCAAAGACATGAGAGTTTACTCTGAGAAGAGAGAAAATCTTAAGGGAAAGTGATAGGGAAATATGGGTTGTAAATCTACATACCAATTTTTATCAGACATCAAGAGGTTTTGATCCTCAGTAGACTATTTAGAGAGAAGTCTTCACTTTTGGATATCTCCATTTTAATGTTTTTATTAACTACTGGGGTGAATCTACATTACCTAGCACATTGTCGGATATATGTAACTTTAAATAATATTTGTTTAATCAAATGAGTGCTTATCAAATCTGATGGTACACAACTAGAAAGAAAAGCACATAGATGTCAGAAAGAGGACTTAAAAGATTTCAACAAGTTAGAACAATGTAACCGAATTCCAGGTTAACAATAGAGGTAAATGTCAAGTCCTAAACATAGTTGTTTTTTTTTTTTTTTAATTAACTTTACAAGTATAGGATGAGAAAATCTTATTACATATACTTTGTATGAAAAAGATTTAAAGGTTTTAAATAATGAGGAGTCCAATTTAAATAAATGAGGTATTCAGGGCTTCAAAAACCTAGGTCAATTTTAGGCTACGTCAATAAATGTAGTGTCCCAAACAAGTTAATAGTCCCATCAGACATTTCACTGGCCAGAACAAATTGGAATGTTGTACTCAGTTCTGGCTGCGTGTCTAGGGGAAGGTAGCCAAAATGGTGATGTGCTGGAAACATGATTTAAGGATGGTTGATTTTTGGAAGAGAAAAAATCTAAAGAGAGACAACCATCTTGGAGTACTTAAAAAGCTGTCATGTATAAGAAGGGTTTGATTTTCAATGAAATTTTATAGACCAAATAAAGAATAAGTGCTGAATACTTCAGCTTCATGTAAAGAAATAGTTTATAAAATAGACATGCCCAAAATTATTTATGAGAACACTCTGTCACTGAAACTTTTTTTATTATCATGTTGAAACGTTTCATAAAATGGTACATTAAACAAATCTCAACAATTTAAACAATGATAATATAAAATCCCATGTATTTAGCACTAAAAGGTAAGGGGGAAAAAATGACATTAGTTTAAAAGCCCTTATGGAATAGAAAACCTTGAATTCATATATATCATATCTTTGTTTTTCTTATAGTTTTATCACTTATTTAGGTTTTTCTTAACATATTTTTAGTGTTTAACTTTATAGGAATTAATCATGCTGTGTATATTACTCGTTTTTTTGGTTTTTTTTTTTTTTGCCTTAACGTGTTTTTATCCCTAACATGAAGTTTTGCTGTTTACCCACACGGATGCTGATGCTTATACATATACATAGGGATGGATCATATATTTTCACTATTGAATAGCACTCGTTTGTATGGATACATTGTTTAGCCACTAAGTCATGTCCCACTCTTTGTGACCCCATGGACTATAGCCCTCTAGGCTCTTCTGTCCATGGGATTTCCCGGGCAAGAATACTGGAGTGGGTTGCCGTTTCCTTCTCCAATGGATCTTCCTGATCCAGGGATTGAACCCGCATCTCAGGAATCTCCAGGCAGATTCTTCACCACTGAGCCACCAGGAAAGCCCTTGGGATCCATCAGAATGTATTAACCCATTGAGGTACATTTTTTTAATGCACAACCCTACTGCTGCTAAGTCGCTTCAGTCGTGTCCGACTCTGTGCGACCCCATAGACGGCAGCCCACCAGGCTCCCCCATCCCTGGGATTCTCCAGGCAAGAAACCTTACTAAGAACATGCTTAACTCATCACGTTCCTCTGTAGGCATCAGAAAGTGCAAGAGAGTTGGGCCTTGTTGAGTCCATCCTTGCATACTGGTAGACAGAAGTTTGTGGATAAATGCTTCTCCCTGTCCTACCCTGGGAGGACATTTCTGAGATGGATTTCACAAGCTCCTCAGAACTCTCGTGGCCAGATCAATAACACAGACTTACATCTTGGGCTTTCATTCCTTTCTTAGTTATCCCCACATGTGTCACAACTGCCACATGGAATCAGGTTCTCAGCTTACCTTGTTGTCCTTGTTCAGTCATTAAGTCACATCTGCCTCTTTGCTGCCCCATGGACTGCAGCATGCCAGGCTTCCCTGTCTTTCACTATCTCCTGGAGTTTACCTAACTGCACAAAAACCCTTGCTTTAGGCTCTGATTCTGGAGAAACCCAGACTAAGACAGTATTTTCAAGTTATATTTTCTGCTTTTTGCTGATGTATAGGGATACAACTTTTAAAATATTAATAGCAATTTTATCATTTGACTTTCAAATGATAAGTGCTGTATATACATTATTCATTTTAATCCTCACAGACTATGCAGTTCAGTTTAGTCACTCAGTCGTGTCCAACTCTGTGACCCCATGGCTGCAGCACGCCAGGCCTCCCTATCCATCACCAACTCCCAGAGTTTGCCCATACCCATGTCCATTGAGTTGGTGATGCCATCCAACCATCTCATCCTCTGTTGTCCCCTTCTCCTCTTGCCCTCNCAGTTTAGTCACTCAGTCGTGTCCAACTCTGTGACCCCATGGCTGCAGCACGCCAGGCCTCCCTATCCATCACCAACTCCCAGAGTTTGCCCATACCCATGTCCATTGAGTTGGTGATGCCATCCAACCATCTCATCCTCTGTTGTCCCCTTCTCCTCTTGCCCTCAATCTTTCCCAGCACCAGGGTCTTTTCAAATGAGTCAGCTCTTCGCAGCAGGTGGCCAAATTATTGGAGTTTCAGCTTCAACATCAGTCATGCCAGTGAACACCCAGGATTGATTTCCTTTAGGACAGACTGGTTGGATCTCCTTGCAGCCCAAGGGACTCTCAAGAGTCTTCTCCAACACCACAATTCAAAAGCATCAATTCTTCGGTGCTCACAGACTATTACATAGTTATTATGTCTAACAATGAACTTTAGTGTATGGCTTTTATACCTAGCAATGATGCTAAATTCATGTTAACTTAATTCATGTTACAATTCAATTTTAACTGTAATAAAATTTCTATAGAATCTTCAGAATTTTCTATGTAAACAATTTTTGACTTTATCTTGATATGAAAGGGAATGCTTTCAAATATTTCACAGTTAAAATGATGCTTCCTATGGGATTTTGTAGCTTCTTGCATTAGAATAAGGAAAGTTTCTTTTATTGCCAGTTTGTTAAGAGTTCATATTTAAAATGGATCTTAAGTTTCACCAAATGCTGTTTTAAACCTATTTAGTGATGTGACATTGTTAATGTGGAGAAGGCAATGGCACCCCACTCCAGTACTCTTGCCTGGAGAATCCCATGGATGGAGGAGCCTGGAAAGCTGCAGTCCATGGAGTTGCTGAGGTCTGGACACGACTGAGCGACTTCACTTTCACTTTTCACTTTCATGCATTGAAGAAGGAAATGGCAACCCACTCCAGTGTTCTTGCCTGGAGAATCCCAGGGACGGGGGAGCCTGGTGGGCTACCGTCTATGGGGTCGCACAGAGTCGGACACGACTGAGGCGACTTAGCAGCATCAGCAGCACTCTGTTAATGTGATCATTTAACCGATATTCAGTTCAGTTCAGTTAGTCGCTCAGTCGTGTCCAGCTCTTTGTGATCCCATGAATTGCAGCACACCAGGCTTCCCTGTCCATCACCAACTCCCGGAGTTCACTCAGACTCACGTCCATCGAGTCAGTGATGCCATCCAGCCATCTCATCCTCGGTCGTCCCCTTCTCCTCCTGCCCCTAATCCCTCCCAGCATCAAAGTCTTTATTAGACTATCATTAAGGTAAACCTATTTTGGTCATGATTATATCTTTTATACATCACTTGATTTCCTTTGCTATTATTTTATACCTGTGTTTAATAATGAGATTGCCCTAATACTTTTTAATAATTTTGCCCGGTATTCAGTATCAAGGTAATATTAGTCTCTTTAGATTAGCTAGAGAATGATCTTTTTGTCTTCCAGAGTTTATAAAGTTTAGAATTATCTTTTCATTAAAAATTTAGTGTAAGTTATCCATAACATCATCTGATCATGATTTTTCCTTTGTGAGAAAAATTTTAAACTCTAATGAAACTTTTTTAATGATTATATAATTAGTTGTACACTGAATTCCTGGGGTCAGTTTCAGAAGTTGCATTTTTCTATAGTCTATTTACTTCTCCTAGGATTTAAACTATTTTGTCATAGGTTATTTATAATATCTCTTAATTTGCATAACATCTGTTCCTTTTTCATTCCTAATAATGTTTATTTGTAATTTCCACCAATTTTTTCTTGATTAACATTGTCAGAACTTCATCTAATTCATTAGTATTTTTCAAAAAACGAACTTCTGGTTTTGTTGATTTTTACCATCTTTTCTCATTTTGGGGCTTCCCAGGTGGTACTAGTGGTAAAGATCCCACCTGCCAGTGCAGAAGACTAAGAAACGTGGGATCGATCCCTAGGTCGGGAAGATCCCGTGGAGGAGGGCATGGCAACCCACTCCAGTATTCGTTGCCTGGAGAATCTCATGGACAGAGGAGCCTGGTAAGCTATGGTCCACCGAGTCACAAAGAGTCGGACAGGACAGAAGTGACTTAGAATGCATGTGATCAGGTGACACGGCATTGATGCTGCCAATCCTTTGAAATTTGCTGTGACTAATTTTATGTTACAGCACAGGGTCAGTTCTGATGTTTCATATGTGCTTGAAATGAATACTTTTTATCCAGTTGATGGGTACAATGTTCCATATAGGTAAATTAGAACAGGCTTTCTGACTTTCTGGTTTAAATTTTCTATGCATGTATGTATAAAAGCATTTGAGCTGACTTGTACTATCAAAGACTAAAAGAAATATCACCAGTGTTGATGGTGTTTTGTAGTATATTTCCTGCAATTTTGTTAATCTTTGATTTAAATTTTTGAGGTAATGATGTATATATACAACTTGAAAGTGTGAAAGTGAAAGTTGCTCAGTTGTGCCCGACTCTTTGTGACCTCATGGACTATACAGTCCATGGAATTCTCTAGGCCAGGATACTAGAGTGGGTAGCCTTTCCCTTCTCCAGAGGATCTTTCCAACCCAGGGATCGAACCCAGGTCTCCCACCTTGCAGGCAGTTTCTTTACCAGCTGAGCCACAAGACTTGAGAATGTTTTAATTTTTATGAACTTAGCCTTTCATCATTTTCAGTGATTCTCAAAATCACAAGTAATTTTTTTCCTTTGTCTTTACTTTGCATGTTATTGATATCAATATAGCAACTTTTTTGGAGTTATATTTGACGCGAAGTCCAAGGAGGGTGCATGGCAAGCCCAAGTGCACATAGATAATTCACAGAAGTAGAGCCAAGACCTACACTTTCTGACTCCCAGTCCAGGACTCTTTCTATGTGTCCTAGTAGAACGGCCATGATGTTGGACAGAGTGCAGGAGAAAGTCAAAATGGAATGAATGACATGCGCCACAGAGTAATGGGGAATAACAGGCACAGCTGTAAAGGATCAGTGGGTGACAAATAAAGTCAAGCGCAAAGCTTGAACTTTGTGTAAAGGTTGTCATGACAAAACAAGATTTAAGGAAGCCTATAATTTTAGTGATATACAGGAGATTGAGAGAGAGAGAGACTAATTAAACTGTTTGCTGCTGCTAAATCACTTCAGTCATGTCTGACTCTGTGTGACCCCATAGACGGCAGCCCACTAGGCTCCCCTGTCCCTGGGATTCTCCAGGCAAGAACACTGGAGTGGGTTGCCATTTCCTTCTCCAATGCATGAAAGAGAAAAGTGAAAGTGAAGTCACTCAATCATGTCTGACTCTTCGCGACCCCATGGACTGCAGCCTTCCAGGCTCCTCTGCCCATGGGATTTCCTAGGCAAGAGTACTGGAGTGGGGTGCCATTGCCTTCTCCATTAAACTGTTTAGGAAGAGTCTAAGACTCTTTGAGAGTGTCTTTGTCCTCCACAAATTCCAAATAATGTAGCAAGAACATGAATCAAGATCATGGGAATAAAGAGGAAAAGACAGATTGAAGAACCACTGTATGAAAGAATTAACACACCAAAGTGACTTAATGAATTTTGGAAATAAAAGGAATTGTACAGTCAAAGATGCTACCTCATTTATACCTCTAATGTCCTGACAACTTTATTATTCCTTTGCTTAGAAACCACAGAGTTGAGAAACAGTAGTTGCCCTAGAAAAGGAGAGGAAATAATGAGTTTTCTCCCCATGCTGTAATTCTGGTATTTCCATATACAGCTGGAAATATAGGACTTAAAACAGATCCAGATATGAAGACATTCTTTGGTGATGCTGATGATGAAGGGAAATACTTATTAATACATAGAAATAATAGCTGAATCTTTGGATTAGACTCTGCCTCCTCAAGCCTATCTGTTTCTTAAATACAAAGTATCACTTATTGCCAAAATTTTTAAATTAAAAATTGCTATAATTTATTACTGCCATCTTTTAAAAATTGATATCAAGGATAATGACATCATGAATAAACTTCTGGACAACATAGAAAGCCTTCTTGGACAACTACTGTACTCCAGGTCACTTTCAAACTCAACTGTATTAAAAAGCAAAGTTTATTGCTGCAGATCTTTATCATTTCTTGTAGACTTCCCCTTAAAAGTATTGACAAAGCTCAAGCTGATTCAATTCACAACCATTAAGATCAAAGCATTCAGGGGTACATCTGCTTGCGTAATTATCAGTAATGCCAGAAAACAGCTTTGTGAATTTGGTCACAGTGAACTCTGAGGGAATAAGCAACTGGAAAGCCTATGAGAGCTTTCTCCCCAAAGTAAAAAAAAAAAAAAAGAGAGAGAGAGAGAGAGAGAGAAACTGTACTCAATCCAGGGAATTTTTTCAGTGAGTTTGGTTTTGTCTTTTGTTTCTCCAACTGGATATAATAAAAATGTCTGAGATGTTGCCACATAATATGATTTTTGTGAAGGGGTCAACACTAGTGTTTTAGGCCAGTTCAGGAGGCTTGAGTTCAACTCTGGAAGTGTGTAAGTTCCAAAAGATTCTAACAAATCCACCGGAAGAGCCAGAATTTGTCCATAGATTATTTATGTTGCGTTCCTTCACTGGTAGAACAAAAAACCCTGAAGGAATCAGGTGGTTGTCTGAGCATCAACTAAAATACCTAGAAGCTCTGAAATCTCAAATTCAAATCCCCATAAGGCCCACTTAGGCCTCGTGCTACAAGGTTTATTCATGGAGTATAACTCTGTCTGCAATAGGAGGCTTTAGCCATAAGATTTTTGTATCAATAAAGTACACACAGGACAAGGAAGGCAACAGAGGATGAGATGGCTGGATGGCATCACCGACTCAATGGACATAAATTTGAGCAAACTCCAGGAAATGGTGGAGGACAGGACAGCTTGGTATGCTGCAGTCCGTGGGGTCGCAAGGAGTTGGACACCACTTAGCAACTGAACAATAACAACACAGAACTTTGCTTTTACAGATCCCATGCTATTTTTGCTATCAGGAGAGGCTGGCCTTAGTGTTTGCAGCCAAAATTTCTGGGACTCAGCTGAAATTTTGAAGTCATTGAGAACTTGGCTACAAATATGTAATTTCAGATTAATAATAAGAGACATTTTTAATATGAAATCTCAAAACATATTATATAGCTAGAGTAAATAAAGTGCTCTGAAAAGTGTCACCCTACATTAGAACTAGAAGAATCTATGTTGGCCAAGTTTTCACCTTTAAACTTCATGTAGTAGAACCATAAAGCAGTTCTAAAAAATTCCCAGTTTCAGTCAATACAAGGTTCTCTGAAGCTTCTTGGGAAAAAAAGATTTTCTTTTGTTTATTTCACCAAGAAACCTGCTATCCGTCTGTCTTAAGGCACAATCTCCTGGCTGTCTCTCCATTTTCATTCGTGAATAAATGGGGCATGAATGAGATTCACTGAAGGTCTTTAAAATCAATCGTTCTGTCTGTCTGTCTCACTTTCCTTCTCATTCTCTCAGTCTCTCTCTCTGCACCTTCATATGTAGCTACTCCTGCTCCTTAGATCAGCCTTTGCCACATTCTCTTTTAGATAAATCCTAAGGATCCTTTAGCTCTCAGCTGAGCTGTCACCTCCTTCAGAAACCTCTGGAAATTCTGATTGCCTTTCTCTGACTCTAATTTCTCCTCTGCTTTGAGCAGGTTTGAACCTTAACTTTGACAATAACTTTTGCTTCTTTGTATCATAACACTGCTCTATATGCCTCTTCCTCCAGCAGCAGTTCTTCAAATCTAGACTGCATTAATTGTTCCTTATTTGTATTCCCAGCACCTAGTCTAAGTTTAATAAATGTTAGTTTATCAGAGCCCCATTATGCACTTATTAACAAATTTTTCACTCATTGTCAGAGACACAAAGCAAATGTGCATCTCTTCTTTTGAAGTTATTAAATAATTACTTTCATTCATTAATCCATTGAATATATTTATTATAAAACTTTTATGGCTGGCACTTTAGGCACTGAAGACAGAGTCAGGAACAAGCCCCAAATTGTCCCACTTCGCTGGAGCTTATATTCTAGTGGGAGAGACATAAAATAAAGCAAACCAAAGCAAAAAAAAAAAAAAAAAGTTGATCTACAATATGATGTCAGTTAGTGTTATATGCTCTGAAGAAAAGCCATTCAGAGCCAAGGATAGAAAGTAAATGTGGAAACTTCCCTTGGTCCAGTGGCCAAGAGTTCGCCCTGCAATGCAGGGAATATAGGTTAAATCCCTGGTCAGGGAATTAAGATCCCACATGCTGTGGGGCAACTAAGCCCACTGCTCCAGAGCCCACACCCCACAGATAGAGAGTCTACATGTCCCAACCACTGAGGCTGCAAGACACAACCAGAGAGTGTATCCACCACAAGGAAAGATCCCACACAACAGAATGAAGATCCCTCACGCTGCAACACGGTGAAAAGACAACCTTCAGAATGGGAGAAAATAATAGCAAATGGAACAACTGACAAAACGCTAATCACCAAAATACACAAGCAGCTAATGTAGCTCGATACCAGAAAAACAAACAACCCCATCAAAAAGTAAACAGAAGACCGAAACAGACACATCTCCAGAGAAGAGAAACTGATGGCTAATAATCACATGAAAAGATGCTCAACGGCACTCAGTATTAGAAAATGCAAATCAAAATTACAATGGGGCCTCACCTCACACCAGTCAGAATCAGTTCAGTTCAGTCGCTCAGACGTGTCCGACTCTTTGTGACCCCATGGACTGCAGCACGCCAGGCCTCCTTGTCCATCACCAACTCCCAGAGTCCACCCAAACCCATGTCCATTGAGTCAGTGATGCCATCTAACCATCTCATCCTCTGTCGTCCCCTTCTCCTCCTGCCTTCAATCTTTCCCAGCATCAGGGTCTTTTCCAATGAGTCAGTTCTTCACATCAGGTGGCCAAAGTATTGGATTTTCAGCATCAGCATCAGTCCTTCCAATGAATATTCAGGACTGATCTCCTTTAGGATGGACTGGTTGGATCTCCTAGCAGTCCAAGGGACTCTCATGAGTCTTCTCCAGCACCACAGGTCAAAAGCATCAATTCGTTGGTGCTCAGCTTTCTTTATAGTCCAACTCTCACATCCATCCATGACTACTGGAAACACCATAGCTTTGACTAGACAGACCTTTGTTAGTAATGTCTCTGCTTTTTAATATACTGTCTAGGTTGGTCATAACTTTCCTTCCAAGGAGCAAACGTCTTTTAATTTCATGGATGCAGTCACCATCTGCAGTGATTTTGGAGCCCCCCCAAAATAAAGTCTCTCATTGTTTCCACTGTTTCCTCATCTATTTGTCATGAAGTGATGGGACCAGATGCCATGATCATAGTTTTCTGAATGCTGAGTTTTAAGCCAACTTTTTCACTCTCCTCTTTCATTTTCATCAAAAGGCTCTTTAATTCCTCTTCACTTTCTGCCATAAGGATGGTGTCATCTGCATCTCTGAAGTTACTGATATTTCTCTCAGCAGTCTTGATTCCAGCTTGTGCTTCATCCAGCCCAGAATTTCTTATGATGTACTCTACATATAAGTTAAATAAGCAGGGTGACAATATACAGCCTTGACCTATTCCTTTTCCTATTTGGAACCAGTCTGTTGTTCCATGTCCAGTTATAACTGTTGCTTCTTGACCTGCATACAGATTTCTCAAGAGGCAGGTAGCCATCATTAAAAAATCTACAAACAATAAATGCCAGAGAGGGTGTGGAGAAAAGGGAATCTTTTTGCACTGTTGGTGGGAAAGTAAATTGATACAGCCACTCTGGAGAACAGTATGGAGATTCCTTTAAAAAGTAGGAATACAACTACACATATGCCCACTAGTGGGCATATACCCTGAGGAAACAGTAATTGAAAAAGATACATGTACCCCAGTGTTCAATGCAGCACTATTTACAATTGTTAGGACCTGGAAGCAAATGTCCATCAATGGATGAACAGATAAAGAAGATGTGTTCTTTATCCATAACAAAGTAATATTTCATAAACAATTGAATATTATACAAAGTAATATCCCATTGTTTGTGGAATATTACTCAGCCATGAAAGGAACGCATTTGAATCAGTTCTAATGAGGTGGATGAACCTAGAACCTATTATACAGAGTAAATAAGTCACAAAGACAAAAACAATTATCATATACTAACACAGGTATACGGAATCTAGAAAGATAGCAGCAGTGAATCTATCTGTAGGGCTGCAATGGAGATGCAGGCGGAGAAAACAGACTTGTGGAAGGGGAAGGAAAGGGAGGTACTGATGAAGAGAGTAACATTGAAACATATATATTATATGATCAACATAGATAAATAGACAGCCAGTGAGAATTTGCTGTATGATGCAGGGAGCTCAAACCCAGTGCTCTGTGACAACCTAGAGGTGTGGAATGTGGTGGGAGGTGGGGGTGAGTTTCAAGAGGGAAGGGACACGTGTGTACCTATAGCCGACTCATGTTGACATATGTCAGAAACTAACACAATACTGTAAAACAATTATTCTCCAATTAAAGATAAACATATTCATTAAAAAAAAGACCAAAAGCAATTTTTTTTTTTTTTAAAGAAAGTGAATGTGTGTGGGCAGCGGGCAGGGAACAGGAGCAGGGCTTAAGGAAGCCTTTTTTGATGTGAGTAAGATGAGGGAGTGAATGGGAGCACACCGTGGAAGGCAGAGCGCTCCAGTTAGGGGAACAGAGAGTGCCAAGATTCTGACACGTAAGCATGTTTGACAGACGAGAACAGCAAGGAGGCAGTGCGGCTAGGGCAGAGAGAGGGCAGAGTATAAGAAATGGATCCCAAGATGAGCAGAATTCTGACCTTGCTCTTAAGGACTTTGCAGGGATGCATATAATACAACTGTGAAGGGGGCCCCCGGGGGCATTGATAAGAGTTTCAGAGGGAGCACTCTGACTACGACTGCAAGGTAAAAACAAAATGTAGGAGGACACAGACAATTGTTAGGAAGTTTTTAGAGTGATCGGGCAAAAGATGATGGTGGCTTTAAACTAAAATGGTAATAGTGGAGGTGGTGGGAAGTAGTCAGATTTCAGATTAGTTTTGAAGGCAGGGCCAATAGGATTTGGTGATTACTAGGAGATCCAACCAGTCCATTCTGAAGGAGATCAACCCTGGGATTTCTTTGGAAGGAATGATGCTAAAGCTGAAACTCCAGTACTTTGGCCACCTCATGCGAAGAGTTGACTCATTGGAAAAGACTCTGATGCTGGGAGGGATTGGGGGCAGAAGGAGAAGGGGACGACCGAGGATGAGATGGCTGGATGGCATCATGGACTCGATGGACGTGAGTCTGAGTGAACTCTGGGAGATGGTGATGGATAGGGAGGCCTGGCATGTTGCGATTCATGGGGTCGCAAAGAGTCGGACACGACTGAGCGACTGAACTGAACTGAACTGATGGAAAGTGAAAAAAGGTGAAAGTGAAGTTGTTCAGTCATGTCTGACTCTTTGCAACCCCATGGACCGTAGCTCACCAGGATCCTCCGTCCATGGGATTTTCCAGGCAAGAGTACTGGAGTGGGTTGCCATTTCCTTTTCCAGGGGATCTTCCCAACCCAGGGATCGAACCCAGGTCTCCCGCATTGTAGGCAGATGGTCTACCATCTGAGCCACTAGAAAACGTATGTCTTTTGTTTATTACAAGGTAAATAAGGATCAGACTAATCTCATGACTAGTCACAGCACTAACAACACACACATATGCCTATGCATAAATACGCACACACCAAACAGCTAAAGCTAATAACACAAAATATTGGGCAGATCCAAAAGTTTATAACATGTTGTGGAAAAAAGCTGAATGAAGTTTTTGGCCAATCCAATACGTAAAACGGCTGGATGGCATCACGGACTTGATGGACGTGAGTCTGAGTGAACTCTGGGAGATGGTGATGAACAGGGAGGCCTGGCATGCTGCGATTCATGGGGTCGCAAGAGTCGGACATGACTGAGCGACTGAACTGAACTGAACTGAATACGTAAAGCCTTTGAAAATATCCGAATGAATTTTTTGGTCAATCCAATACATAAAACCTGTGATTTGGCCTGATCTGAGGCGGCAGATACTGTTTTTACATTCAATAGGTGCTTTAGGATTCACCTCACAACTGCTGAGTAATTGCCCCAAGTGAGCTCACAACGTTCGTCAGCATTCACTTCATTGCTCCATGTTGCTCTGAGCCTGAACGTTAGGGCACCATGAAGAATTGCTTCCACCCGCTCTGTCATCACAAAACTCTGGGTCAGTGTCCACCACCACAGAGGCTAGGCTACTCCAAACTCCACTTCAGAGGCATAATAAAATAAGGAGAGGGTTGGAGTTTGAATCTTGACTTTACCACTTCATTGATTGAGTAATCTTTGACAATGTATTTAATCTCTCTGAACCTGTTTACTCATATGTGACATGTAGTCAACCAATTTGAAGAGATGCAATAGAAATTCTTCCTAATCCTGCTTCCTGTGCTTCTGGACCTCATTCAAAGTCTCATCGGAAAAGTATGGCCTCATGGTAAAACCACCAACAGGGACATCCACGGCATAGTCAACATTCACAGGCGTGTCCAAGGTCAGAATCTTACCTGCTCCAAAGACTTGTGTGTGTATGTGTTTGCTTAGCCGCTCAGTCGTGTCCAACTCTTTGCAACCACATGGACTGTGGCCCACCAGGCTCCTCTGTCCAAGGAATTATCTAGGCTAGAATACTGCAGTGAGTTACCATTCCCTCCTCCAGGGGATCATCCCAACCTCTCTTGTGCCTCCTGCATTGGCAGGCAGGTTCTTTACCATGGCTCCACCTGGGAAACCCCCAAAAGACCTTTAGTTTGAATCAACTGCAATCTAGAGCAGCATCGCTAAGACTTCTGGCTGTCCCTGTAACAGCGTCCAAAGACAGCCTCCAGTCTCAAGTTTCATTAAAATCCTTGGCACTCTTGAGGGTAATAATGCTGTCAGCATAGCAATCCATTAGTAGAGATGATAATCATGCCTCAGAAACGAGGCATTGAGCTGAGATTTTTTTTTTCAAGATTTGGCAATTCAGTCTTTCTGCTGCCTTTTTGGTCGCTGAAGATCTACGGCCACTCTAGTTTCGTTAATTTTAGAGTCATGTTTTAGGATAAAGGCTAAAATTGTTCCAGTGGGAGAGAGGGAAAGAAAGAGCAGACAAGAGTTAAGGGTTGAGAGTTGAGCCATGTGTCAATACTAGCAATGGAAGTCATCAGCAGACAGGAATGGCAAATCACTCTCATATATAGAAATTATGCCACGATAAGAGAGACTGATAGATGCTTAACAGCTGTGGTTATTAGGGCAACATAATAGTGTTTGTTCAAAGGAAATAATGGAGAAGCAGCAGGCTCAATATGACAGGCTTTCAGACCTTCCCAAGGATGGAGAAGGGACAAATACCAAACAGGGTTAAAAACAGAATCACAAAGGAAAAAAGAATATAGATTGAGCCCTGGGTTGATGTGATTTAAAGTGAGAATGATGTGAGGAAGGTCTTAACAAGGCTACTTTCCTGGTATGTGGAGTTCATTTTAAATATCTAACAGGTTAATGGATAACTTTCAGGCAATTTTATGATGTGTGTAATTAGAGAGGTATTTATGAAGTTTTTTGTCTTCTTTTTAACTGAAGTTTAGAATTTTGACTGTATAATGATTGATGTCAGAAGGGAGCATGTGATGGAACATGAAAAGAATTGGCATTTTGTCCTCCAGAAGGAAATATCCCATAGATTAAAAGTTAGAATGCATAGCTTAGATACAATGCATAACTGGAAATGGTGGTAGAGAATGAACTAAAATAAGAATGAACTAAAATATATCTCTTTTGTGGTCACCATTTTTTAATACAGTGCTTCAATTAAAACTAGGTTCTCTCATCTCAAGAAATAATGTGTTTTCTTCCCTTTCCTGGAGCAATAGCATTGGGTTTTGATAAATATGCCCTTTGATGTTATAAAAGAGATGATCACTACCTTTATTTACTTCATGTCTCAACCTTAAATGTGAAGAAGGCTGAGCACCGAAGAACTGATGCTTTTGAACTGTGGTGTTGGAGAAGACTCTTGAGAGTCCCTTGGACTGCAAGGAGTCCATTCTAGAGGAGATCAGCCCTGTGTGTTCTTTGGAAGGAATGATACTGAAGCTGAAATTCCAGTACTTTGGCCACCTCATGCGAAGAGTTGACTCATTGGAAAAGACCCTGATGCTGGGAGGGATTGGGGGCAGGAGGAGAAGGGGACGACCGAGGATGAGATGGCTGGATGGCATCACTGACTCGATGGATGTGAGTTTAAGTGAACTCCGTGAGATAGTGATGGACAGGGAGGCCTGGCGTGCTGCGATTCATGAGGTCGCAAAGAGTCAGACATGACTGAGTAACTGAATTGAACTGAACAACTTTAAATGTGGCTCTGGAACACTACTTGTTAAAGGTGCCAAGGAGAGCAACAATCTTACCTACTATATAAAGTTGAATATTATATAAAAATTCTTAGTCATGTTACAAATTTATAGCAAAAAGCTGACTCTATAGCTACTGTCAAAAAGTTATTGGCATTATCATCCAACCAACTCGAATTCAAAGGAATATTGTAAATCATTGACCATAATCTCCTGATTATCTCTTCTGCAAACTATATTTCAGGTCTTTAAGCTACTTAAAAGTTTCTTTTTTCTTCTCAACTTGACAGTCCACTGGTCATGCAGGAGTTAATTGTGAGTTTATAAAACTTAAAATCTTCACAGTTTCATTTGTTTCTTTTTGTTCAACAGAAAGAGGCCATGAGAAAGTTTGACTGACATTTATGATAATTACATTTGCAGATTAAAATAATCTAGGGTTTCGAAAGGTTTAAAATTTATACACCATATTGGGCCTCACATGATTATGGCTTCCTTCATATTATTTTACTCAGGTATTGAAATCCAGTTGATGTGAATGTAATAGTCATTTTAATGGATATTGTTAATTCCTTGTTTTCAGCATAATAGATAAAGGGGATTTTAATTAAATTCATTGTGTGAGTACTTATCAGGGTAAAAAGGTTCACGAATTATTATTTTATTTTCTGGCATGACATGTAAAGAATATTGTAAAAGGCACGAAAGATAGCAATATTAGAGTGCAGCTGGCATTGGAAGTCAGGCTAAGTTTCATCTCCTCTGTGGTTGACAGAGCAGGCTTCAAATAACATTAAAAAGTGCTGCCTGACCAGAACAATGTAACTGCATTGCTTGCTTTCTTCTCCAAACCTGGTGGAACTTTTTCAGGTGAGAACTTGAGTTTCTCCCAAAGTCTCAGTAGAGAGTCCAATCCTAGGTCCCATAGCTGACAGCTAGAAATATGGTAAGAAATGGCAAGAGCTTTCATCTCCATAGTCCCGTGTCCTCTGACAGCTCAGAAAATTGTAAGAACTGCTTCTCCTTGGGGAGTCTTAGGACACCCCTGGTTATAATCCCTGGGTGACCACTGGCCTGGTCACAAAGGAATTACGACATCATGGAGGGTAGCAGTCAGGGAATGAAATGTCCATCAAGAACCACTGAGATGGTGAGTTTATTTTGGAAGAAGAGGAAAGCCTGAATTATTTATTCTGTAGAATTTTTACAACATACTATTGATTGATCGTCTCTCTTTGGGTCACTAAGCCTAGAAACTCTGCCCCTTAGCCTGCTACTCATAAACCTTTGTCATAAATTCCTCAATGTTGTTAGACTACACTCAAACAGCACAAGTTTTAAGTGTAAAAATGTAGTGGGACCTTTCACTGGGGGGAAAAAATAGTTATATGCAGCTCCAATAATTTCCAAACAATGAATAAACCCACCTCACTGCTATCTAGTCATTGAAACTTTGAGCCAGGATGCTAAAATTAAGTTATGCAATAGGTATATTTATACTTTCACACACACATAATATGAATATGTTAATAGTTTTCTCAGGGCAGAGGAATTATGTATGATTTCATATGACAGTATTACAATGGTAATGAATATGCATTACTTTTAAAATCTGCACAAATGCCTGGAAAAACTGAAAAAGTGAGTAAGTAACATATACAAAGGTATTTTTCTTTCTTTCTCTCCAACCAAACCCAGTTCCTTACATGGACAACGTTTATCCTAACAATCTCTCCAAGATTTAGAAGTAGTTGGTGTGGACAGAGGGATGCGTAAAACCTAACTACACCACATTTTTAAACTTTCCCAAATTAACTGGAAGGATATTTGTCATATGCATTCTTTGGGGCAAAAGCGGGACATCTGTTTATAACGTGAACTCCATGATAACAGTCTTCGTTTTATGATTAAAATTCTCAAGGGCACTTCGTGCCTCAACCTCCTTGTCACACATTCCTCAGTATTTACCATGTGGCTTCTACCTTCCACCCACTGATTTCTTAAAACTCATCTCCCAAGTCACCAATGACTTCCTAAATAGCCCAATTAAAACCTCTTTTCTCATTCTTCTTCTTTGACCCTCCTGCTATGTTTGACAGTTTTGACCTGCTCCTCCTCCTTTAGAAATCAGAGGCAAGCTGATTTTATTACTCTTGTCCTTCTCTAATTCCAAGGTATATTCTTATCTCCTCCGATTTCAGTAACTGTTCTTTATCTTCATCACCCATTTTCACTCTTATCCTGGCTCTGTTGTTTTTTCCTCCTACTTGCCATTGAAAGCCATGTCCAAGTCTATATTCAACCTTCAGGACATTTTGTTTTGGCAAATAGTAAGTAAAACCTGCTACGTACTTGGCATTGTGCTAGGCACTCAGTCTAGCGAGTGATATACATAGAAGAAAAGAGCAGATTTGCTTGAAGAGGGTTTGGAATAACCCCACGTGGGAAAAGGTACATCTCATAGGTCAAAATAAAGATGCTAAACTTCTTAGGGTTCATCCCAGGGACAAAGAGAAACAGGAATTTTAAGCCAGGAAGTCACACATATTTGTATCTTAGAAAAATTGCTTAAAGCAGTGAAAGAAAAATATTCAACTAGAGATGAAGAGACTTATTGGGACATGCTTATTGCTGGCTAGGTGAGGACTCATCAAGCATGAACTAACGCAGTGTCACTGAGGATGAAGAAGTGTGGAGTAAGTAGAGAATAGTCAAGATTAAAGAGATAAAATCTATAGGACTTGCTGATTCCACACGGGAGGGAAAGAGAGCAAGAAAGAATGGATGGTGATTTGGGTTTCTGAATGGATGATGCTTATGCTATATCTTACAGGCAGGCAATATAGGAAGAGGTTTGGGGGGAGACAGTGGATTGGATTTTAGAAACATCAGGATTGAAGTATCTTAGGGAAATCCAGGGAGTGTTGGCTAGATGGAATCTGGAGCTAATGCTCTGAACTGAAATATAGATTTAATGCTCATAAGCATGAAAGAGATAGTCCAGTCCTATAACAGGTAAACAGAATGAGACACTCAGAGAGAAGAATAGAATGAGGAGGAAATAAAACTAAGTCAGAGTTGGGAAGTATTGACACTCAAGTGGAAGAAGAAAAAAATAGCAAAGGAAATGATAGCCAGTTCTATACACAAGCCTAACTGGTGATGATATTCTGCATTCCTTCTTGCTGCTACTGAAGTATCCCACTGAAATTTTCTTCCCTCCCAAGCAAGCTTGCAAATGAAACCAAAATCTGTACCACTGACTCAACATCCCTTCCAAACGCCTTAACAAGACTCGCCAAATCTGATTCAAACCTATTTCATCCAGACATTTCTACCATAGTTCTCTTACAGAGGTCTGAGTTTTAATCTATCAAGAGAACTTCTTTTCTTCAAACTTGGCATTCAGTGTTCTGTCTCTCTGCTTACATTCACACTGCTCTGTCTTCCTGGAATTCTCCCATTCCCCGTACCTAGCATCTCCACCGGCCATTGTTCATCATCCTCATGTATGACTTATGAGAAGCTAAACAGAACCCAGAGTGGAGTCATGACTATCAAAGGGAAAAGGCAAAAAAGTACTAGCATTTATTGGGGATCTAAAAGGTCCATCTAGTCAAGGGTATGGTTTTTCCTGTGGTCATGTATGGATGTGAGAGTTGGACTGTGAAGAAGGCTGAGCGCCGAAGAATTGGTGCTTTTGAACTGTGGCGTTGGAGAAGATTCCTGAGAGTCCCTTGGACTGCAAGGAAATCCAACCAGTCCAATCAAAACGAGATCGGTCCTGGCTGTTCTTTGGAAGGAATGATGCTAAAGCCGAAACTTCAGTACTTTGGCCACCTCATGCAAAGAGTTGACTCATTGGAAAAGACTCTGATGCTGGGAGGGATTGGGGGCAGGAGGAGAAGGGGATGACAGAGGATGAGATGGCTGGATGGCATCACCAAGTCGATGGACGTGAGTTTAGTTTGAGTGAACTCCGGGAGTTGGTGATGGACAGGGAGGCCTGGCATGCTGCAATTCATGGAGTCACAAAGAGTCGGACACGACTGAGTGACTGAACTGAACTGAACATGTTAGAAATATACTAGACAGGGAGTATGTGTTTGTGAATAAATATCATTTAATCTTTCCAGCAACCTTAGGAAGTCCCTTTTTGCACTTGAAGGCACGGAGGCTCATTCATTACTTAATGAATGTTTATCAAATGTCTATTATTGCCAGGCACTATACTAAATGCTAGATAAAAAATAGGGAACCAAACAGAGTTAGTAGTAGCTACTACAAAGAGCTAACACGAGTAGGAGAGACAAATGTTAAAACATAATTACATAAATAAATGTTCAATGGCAGGTTGCAACAAGGGCCATAAAGTGAAAGGATGGGAAACTAATTCAGGGAAGGGAGTCTCTTTTCTAAGGCAGGATCATTTAAGCTGAGACCTGGAGGGTGAGTGGCCAGGTCAAAGGAACGAAAATAATGTATCAAGCAAAAGGAGGAGCCTGTTAGAAGTGTAAGGAACTTATGAAAGGCCAGTGAGATGTGAGTGAACTGGAAAGAAGTTTCCTGTGAGCCTGAAAAAGTAGGCAGGAACAAGATATTACTTGTTCTTGCAGGTCATGTTTAAGAGCTTAGATTTTACTTACCAAGAAATTAGAAGAGACGGAAGGATTTTAAGACTCCGAATTACACAAGATCAGTGTTTAAAATCAATTAGAAAAACTAAATAAATACAATCATCTCAACAGGAAGTGGTAGAGCAAGAAATTAAACATTGGGTCTGATGCCTACCACTTACTTGCAGAAAGTTTGTCATCTCAGCCCAAGCCTACTACCATAATCTGAAAGGTATGATCACCTATGGCTTGGTTTCAGAGGTTTCAGCTCAGATACTGATACTGATGACTTTTTGGGGGGCCATGCAGCATGGCATGCGGAGTGCTGGTTCCCTGACCAGGAATCAAATCTCAACCCCTGCATTGAAAACAAGGAGTCTTAACCACTAAACCATCAGGGAAGTCCTCCAAAGTCTTTTTTTTTTTTTTTTAATTCAAAGAGTTAGCTGACAATCTCCTGAATAACATAAACTTTCTCTTTGCGAGTGGAACTATAGGGCTGTCTTTCAAGTGATGGGTGCCTTTTATATCAGCTTTTAGCAAAGGAAAACGTATCTGCCAGTATAATCCCCTAGAATGACAATTATGGTTAAACAAGGTGTTTGGGATGGTGCTGTTGCTATTAAAATCAGGCCTATCAATATCAATACTTTCTAGAAAGATATCTAACTAACCCAAGGCAGTATCTGGTGGTAGAACCGGATTGCCTAGGTTCCAAATCTGGCTTCACCATATTTGTTGTATAACCCTGGGCTGGGGACTCTGAGCCTATTTTCTCATCTATAAAATAGGGATGGGGATAATAATAATAATTAACCTATGGAGGTGTGAGCATTAAATGAACTATTATATATAAAGCACTTGCAACAGTACCTAGCACAAAGTACTAGGCATGTTATGTCTATTATTAATAATTATGAAAGCATTTGCAATTTAGGGTATTTTCTAAGAAAAAAAGTTGCATATATCCATTTGTAACCATTTAAAAAATATATATTTATTTATTTGGCTGCATCAAGTCTTAGTTGCAACACACAGGACCTTTGTTGTGTTATGCAAGATCTTTCATTATAGCACATGGACTCTTTAGTTGTGGGTGTGGATTAGTTGCTCTGTAGCATGTGGGAACTTAGTTCCCTGACCGAGGGTCAAACCTGTGTCCCCTGCATTGCAAGACAGATTCTTAACCCCTGGACCACCAGGGAAGGCATTAACAATGATTTTTTATAAATAGACTGACCTTTTAAGATGAAGTGGCTTCCCTTGTGGCTCAGGCGGTAAAGCGTCTGCCTACAATGCAGGAGACCCAGGTTCAATCCCTGGGTTGGGAAGATCCCCTAGAGAAGGAAATGGCAACCCATTCCAGTATTTTTGCCTGGAAAATCCCATGGATGGAGGAGCCCAGTAGGCTACAGTCCATGGGGTTGCAAAGAGTCAGACACAACTGAGCCACTTCACTTTAACATGAAGAATACAAAGGAAGGAGACAAGTTGCTTCATATCCCTATTGCAATATGTAAAGTTTGTGCTCACCAGATGCTTCATGAATACTTTTGTGCCTCTGTCTCTACAGGAGAAGTAAAACAGTTCAGACAAGTGAACTCTGTTCCCATCTGGAGTCTGGTGAAAGGTATCCCCTCAAAGCACCACCTCTGAAAATGTAATGATTGGCATGATCTAAAATCCACTCAATGCCCTTTTAAGACTGTTTCTGGTACTTATCAAATCAACAGCCATTAATAAGGTACAGAAACAAAGTCTAGGTTAGATCGAATACTTCACTAAGGTGAAGTGAAGTGAAGTGAAGTGAAGTCGCTCAGTCATGTCTGACTCTTTGCGACCCATCCATGGGATTCTCCAGGCAAGAATACTGGAGTGGGTTGCCATTTCCTTCTCCAGGGGATCTTCCCAACCCAAGGATTGAACCCAGGTCTACCCATATTGCAGGCAGATGCTTTAACCTCTGCACCACCAGGGAAGGTGACCACTCCTCAAAATTCTTGACTAGTTGCAAGACAAGTTACTTGAATAATATTACAGTTGGCCTCCACACCTGATCCCTGCAGTAGAGAAAGCCTAGTGGATTGGGGGAGGGCTTCCTTGATCCTATTACTACAGTGAAGAAGCATACGGGTCTAAAACCATTGGTTATTTAAATGGAATGAGTCCTCTGGTTTATTGCTGCCATGTTTTGCCAAACGTTGAGATGTAGCTCAGGTGTCCAAACTGACCTCCTAATGGTAAGCCTAATTGGTGGGGAGAGGCTACAGCAAGGAAGGGCAAAAATATGAGGAGCTAAGCACAAACAGTTTTCACATGTCATAGTTTAAAACTGATTTAAAGAGCATCAATCCCAGTCTTGCAGTTCATCCCACTCCCTCTTCCCCTTTTTGGTAACTGTAAGTTTGTTCTCTACATTTGTGACTCTATCTCTGCTTTGCAAATACTCATCTGTACCCTTGTCTAATTGCTATATATAAGCAATATTGTATGATTTTTTTCTTCCTGATAAATTTGAAGATTGGGATTGACATATATACACTACTATGTATAAAATAGATAACTAATAATAATAGCTAATTTAGCACAGTAAACCCTACTCAGTGACCTAAATGGGAAGAAAATCTTAAAAAGAATGGATATATGTATATGTATACTGATTTATTCTGTTGTACAACAGAAACTAATACAACCTTGTAAAGCAACCATACTTCAATAATTTAAAAAATAATAATAAAGGGCATCAAGAAGAAAAGATGGTAGGGAAGAAAAGGGGTAGTTTTCTTCTCAACTTGACCCTATCGTCTACATGAGGACAAAATTAAAATTGTCTGTGATTCTTCAACCCAGATAATCATCTTTAACCTTTCTGGAATGTTTGTTTATTATATTCTGAATAGATATATTTATTTAAACTTAAATTGGAATATACTTTACATACTGTTTTGCAAACTAACCTTTCAGTTAATAAGTCTTTACCTAAATTATTACTCTTCTAAATTATAATGTTTAATGACTGCATAGAATTCCCTCTGATGGCTAAATTCTGAATTATTCAATCAATAATCCATTGTTGGCCATTTCAAATGTTTGAAATTACAGTAATGTTGCCATAATCATCCTTGACATAATCTCAAGACTATAATAGATTGTTTCTTTAGACCAAGTACATGGGAGGAGAATTATTAGCTTGAAGGATATAAAAATTTTTAATATACATATGATATGTATTGATAACTTGTACCCATTAAGGTTTTATCAATTTGCCTTTCCACCAGCAGTATACAATAAGTATATATTAATTTAAAAACAAAATATAAGCCCTTAAGTCAAAGCTACATAACAATTTCTACTTCTAGCAAGAAAAAGGAACTATGGTTATAACAATTAAAGTTATAACAATAACTTTATAAAGTTATAAAGAACTATAAAGTTTTAACAATTAGAAGAAGCAAGCATAGCTATTCCTAAATTAGTGAGTATATAAAATTGATATATTTATCACAAATTCATTCTCGTAGTGGTGTTAATTACTTAGTCATGTCTGACTCTTTGTGACCCCATGGACTGTAGCCTGCCAGGTTCCTCTGTCCATGGAATTCTCCAGGGAAGAATACTGGAGTGGGTTGCCTTTTCCTTCTCCTCAAATTCATTCTAATGCTCTTCTAAACCTGTTTTTTTGTTTGTTTGTTTGTTTTTAAATCTCATCCAACTCTTTAAAAGGTGCTTCCCAGGTGGTGCTAGTGATAGGGAACCTGTCAATGTAGGAGACCTAAGAGGTGAGGGTTCGATCCCTTGGTTGGAAAGATCCCCTGGAGGAGGGTATGACAACCCACTCCAGTATTCTTGCCTGGAGAATCTCATGGACTGAGGACCCTTATGGGCTACAGTCCATAGGGTTGCAAAGGGTTGGACATAATTGAGGCAACTTAGCATGCGTCTCTTTAAAAACATGATAGAGAATGATTCAGACAGGCTTTGGAGTGAGAGAGAGAGCCTCAAGTCCCAGTTCCCCATTTGAAAACCCTAGGTGAATTTCTTGAACTTTGAGAGGTTAGGTTCATTTCTATATAAGATGAACATAAGCACCCCTCTCAGGATTGTTGAAAGACTGCATGAGATGCTGAATGGAAGGTGCCTAGGACCATGCTTGGTTACGCCTTTGCTCCTAAAGAAACTTCCATCTACCTTAAACATATTTTCTTCATAGTATTTTTAATATAATGGGAGTAAGTTGCTAAAATGAATCTAAAAATTGCTGTGCCCATGCTTTTGCTAATTATTTTCAGCAGGAAAAATCAAAAGATAGGCCATAAATCCTGGCATAAATATTTAAGAGAAAGCTTTATTTGTTCAATGTTTTAAAAGTTAAAATTACCAATCAAACTGGGAAAAGCAGGATCTGCCTTTTATATATCAACTGGTTGACTAAACCCTCTGCCTCCTCCATGGTTATGAAGTCTTTTTCCTCAAGGGGCCCACCCACTATACAGCCATTTTTAGCTTCTTTGTCCTCATTGTTTTCTTATTTTTTCAGATTATTTCTCATGATTAATCTTTCCCATAAACTCCATGCATCCTGGTTTCTTCTTTTTTCTCTATTTTGTGATTTAAATTCTATCAGACAGTAGGGATGGGGGAGAGCAAAAAGCCTATAATGTCAGACACTGAATGATAAAGTGGTAGAGACTTCTCTAATACACTGATGAAGAGCTAACATAATGGACTCAAACTATGAGCAAAAGAAAGTCATAAGAACTAAAAATGTGTGGGCTTGAAATATGTCATAAACAGGGAGATTAGTCCGATGAGTCACAGAACAATGCTGTCTGAATATTAGAATATGGATTGAGAGGAAAATAGATGAGTTTTTGCCTTTTGCTCCAGAACCTTAATTTTTTTCATTGTAATAAATTAAGCTTTAACATTTTTTTAAAATCCTAAGTGTGTGTGTATGTGTTGACTCATGCCATCTCGCCGGCATTTACTGTTCTCTGCAGTTACTCTTGGGAATCAACATCCCATTCAAGAAAGCTCCAAACTGATCAGATGTTTAAATTGGCCTCTGCAATGGCACAAAGATGAGGGCATTTCAAGGGAGTATACTGCTGCGTTCTTTGTCCTTTGGCTTTATAGAAAATTCAGTTCAGTCGCTCAGTCGTGCCCAACTCCTTGCAACCCCATGAATCGCAGCACACCAGGCCTCCCTGTCCATCACCAACTCCCGGAGTTCACTCAGACTCACGTCCATAGAGTTATACAAAATTAAGGAGTCTGTTTTTGAAAAAGAACTTACGATGTATTGCTATATACTGAATGTTTGTGCCCCCCGCCAACGAATTTATATGCTGAAGTCTAACCGCCAGTGTGATGCTTTTGGCTCTGGGAGCTTTGGGAGATAATTAGCTTAAATAAGGTCATGGGGGTGGGGGGCATATGGGACTGATGCCCTGATGAGTACACAAAGAGCACAGAGCAAGAAGGCAGCCATCTCTGAGCCAGGAAGTAGGCTCTCACCAGACCCTAAATCTATTGACATCTTCATCTTGGACTTCCCAACCTCTAGAACCATGAAAGTTGTCAGTGTTGATGAAGTTTGCCACAATATATCAATAGAGAAGAGGGAAAAAATAACAGGATAAGGGATCTACCAAATGTCCTTATTGGGAAAAAGAACAAGCAATGATATTTTCCCAATGAAGTCTATTTCAGTTTGTCATATAAATCAGATGAAACACTTGCCAAATCTCTGAAAAGTTTTGAAGGCAAAGGAGGCTGTCACACAAAACCATGGACCCTGTACTGCATCTCCATGTTACCAACACATCTTGAATAGAAAACACAAATCTCATATCTGTGCATGGGAGATGTCATGGAAGGCCTAAGAGCTGTAACTCTCTTGTTTGCTAAGAGAATCTTGATTTTATTCTTGTCCAGAAGAAGAAATGTGTTTAGAGAAAGTAAGAGCCTCCTTATACCATTATTGTGTTAAATCAATTATGGTAATTCCATTTCTTTTTGCCACTGATTACGTAGGAGTGTACATCTGAGCTAGTTCTAGCCAATGTAACATAAGAATTCAGCTTTGAAGGGGGCTTCTGAAAAATATTTTCAGACCTGATTTTTAAACAAGAGAGAGGGATACCAAAAGAGATACTCTCATCCCACATTTAGATGCTACTGAGTGAGGTCATGACACCTTGGGCTTCAGAAGTTAACGTAAGGATACAGGAAGAAAGATCTAAGAACAAAAGCCATCACCCTAAGGGTAGAAGGTTGGAAAGGTGAACACCTTAGTGAAAACAGGCTTATATTACTGAATGAATCCTGGAATTCACCACTGACTTCTTGTTCAGTGATACACACATGTTTTGCAATTTAAGCTACTTTTAATTAAATTCTCTACTACTGGAAGTTATCATAAATGGTATAACTAGTTAGATATAAGACATTACTTTCAGGAAGGCTTATAAACCCAATGCCTACTTTGCCTCTAGTTGACTCTTTTTCTGTAGTACTGTATTTTTCCATCTGGAGCTACCTTCCTCTCTTTCTCCACTGAACTACTGGCCCAATATTTCCTCTTCTGTAATGATGTCCTACAGTCCCATGCAATAATGAAATTACTGTATTATCTTTGTTTCTTTACCATTTAGCCACTATCATTATTATTATTATTGTATAATTACAAACATTATATCATGTAATTATAAACATGTATACTCTGTGCCAGATACAGTAAATCCTTTATGTGTTTTACATGTATTACATCTTGTAGTAGATTACCTTATTTGTTCAGAAATAATTTGTTGCTTCTTACTTGTGCCATGCTCCTTGAAGGCAGAGTATTTGCTCTTTTGAGGCTTGGACATGTGCCTTGATTTGGCCAGTGAAATCTGGGTAAACCAGATGTACCTTATGTCTAAGAAGAAGCTGTGCACACCTGCATACAATCTGGCTCTGTCTCTTTTATTCTTGTCTTCACCATAGGAACAGGATGTTCAAACGTGAACCCCTTAACATGACTCCCAGAATGAGAAGACATGTGGAACCCAAGAGAGACTCCACCAAATTCACCAACATCACAGATAATCTGCGGTGTTCATGTAACAAGAAAAAGAAGCACAAATTGGTTTTAATCTAAAATCCATAACAGTATAAAGTAACTACTATATTACTAATATCTGAAGGAGAAGTCGCTCAGTCATGTCTGACTCTTATTCTCCAGGCAAGAATACTGGAGTGGGGTGCCATTTCCTTCTCCAGGGGATCTTCCTGACCCAGGGATCGAACCCAGGTCTCCCACGTTAAAGGCAGACACTTTAACCTCTGAGCCACCAGGGAAGCCCTATTTAATAGTAGAATAAAGCAACTCCAGTCATAAGACTTGATTCTTCCCTCTAATATAATGCATTGTCTCCTCCACTAGACAACTTTTAAGGGTAAGTTTATCTTTCTCCAATACCTAGCATGTTGTCTACTTAATTAATTATGCTTTTATAAAAAGGAAGCTATGATTGTAATACATCTGCATTATTAATACATTTCATGGATCTTACATTTTATATACCTTGATACCAATGGTTTGCTACTCACTATTTACTCCCCCTTGTCCTTTAATTTTAAATACAAATGAATCCCTTGCATTTAAAAATTAACTAATCTGTACAGTAGTCCTACATCTTAATTTCTTTAAAGCACATGTCATGAAAAAAAGAAATCTCAAAACTTATCTAGATAAAAAGTCACTTATTTATAATAAAATATATATTTAGAAAATTGTTAGTCCACTTGTTTAACAGGTTTGTGGGAAGAGACATTGAATAAAGGAAGACACTGAGTGCATTGTTTTAAAAAATTAACAGCAGCTTCAATTCAGTAAAATTTAGTTTGGAGAGATGCCAGACAATTTGGAAGAAGAATTCACAAAACGTAATGTCTAATTGGATATAGGTGGAGAAGTAAGGATTAAGGAGATGAACACACACAGGATGTATTAGTGTGCTCCTGAGAAACAGAACCAATAGGATGGGTGGATGGGTGGGTGGATAGATAGATAAATTACAAGGAATTACCTCACACAGTTATGAAGCTGTCTCTTATACACATCTTCATAAGAACTAAAAATGTGTGGGCTTGAAATATGTCATAATACAGGATGTATTAGTGTGCTCCTGAGAAACAGAACCAATAGGATGGGTGGATGGGTGGGTGGATAGATAGATAAATTACAAGGAATTACCTCACACAGTTATGAAGGACGAAGTACCCCATCATGTAGTTGGCAAGCTAGAGTCCCAGAAAAGCCAATGTGTAATTCTAGTCTGCGTTCAAAGGCCAGAGAGCGCCAATGGTGTAAGTTCCAGTTCAAATGTTGGCAGACTTTGAGACCCCAAAAGAGCTGATGCTTCAGGTTGGAAAAGATCCATTCCAGCTCAAGCAGGCAGTCAGGAGGAGCTTCCTCTTATTTAGCCGTTTTGTTCTATTTAAATCTTCAGTAGATTGCAGTTCAGTTCAGTTCAGTTCAGTCACTCAGTCATGTCCGACTCTTTGCGATCCCATGAATCGCAGCAGGCCAGGCCTCCCTGTCCATCACCAACAATCGGAGCTCACTCAGATTCACGTTTATTGAGTCAGTGATGCCATCCAGCCATCTCATCCTCCGTCGTCCCCTTCTCCTCCTGCCCCCAATCCCTCTCAGCATCAGAGTCTTTTCCAATGAGTCAATTCTGCGCATGAGGTGGCCAAAGTACTGGAGTTTCAGCTTTGGCATCATTCCTTCCAAAGAAATCCCAGGGTTGATCTCCTTCAGAATGGACTGGTTGGATCTCCTTGCCATCCAAGGGTCTCTCAAGAGTCTTCTCCAACACCACAGTTCAAAAGCATCAATTCTTCGGTGCTCAGCCTTCTTCACAGTCCAACTCTCACANGGAGGAGCCTGGTGGGCTACAATCCATAGGATCACAAAGAGTCGGACACAACTGAAGCAACTGAGCATGCACACACGCCAAAACATGCTGCTCTTGTCCAGGGCTGGAGAGAACGGTCCTTCAACCACTGTGGCCAAACACAGTGTGGAAAGAGGCAGAGGTTTGTGTGTATGGTTGGTGTAAACTTGAGCAAAGGGCATAATGCCTTACAGCCTCTACTCCCAGATTTAAACCTTAGGTTCTCACAGTGTCATCAAGAAACCTAAATGTGTTTTATATTTAACGCCCAAATGAGAGCATCTGAACCTTTGGATTCTCTCTAGGGCATTGGTACCTTTCAGTCAGATCAACAGCCATGTTCTTTGCTGTGTCATGGTGACTTGTAGCTGTGTCGCCCAGCTATTGCTGTGACATCTTGGAAGAACATGACAATTGGCATTTATTTTGCTCGTGGGAGCACAGGTGGAGTGGGAAAGCTTGCCTTGGGCCATGATGGCTCCACCTCCTGCTGCTGCAAGGGGATCATCTCTATGGTCTTTGTTCCATCTGTGTTTATTCTGGGTCTCAGACTAAAAGGGTAGCAGCTAGCTGGGAGAAGCTCTTTTCGTGGCTGTGTTGGAGGCACAGGAGAAAACACCCACCTGTGCAGGCACATTTCAAGTCTCAGCTTTCTTTTTTTAATTTTTTTCTTTTATATGGGAGTATAGTTGCAGAACCTGCCTGCAGTGCAGGAGCCACTGGAGATATGGGTTCTTTTCCTGGGTTGGGAAGACCCCCTGGAAGAGGGCATGGCAACCCACTCCAGTATGCTTGCCTGGAGAGTTCCATGGACAGAGGAGCCTGGGGACAGAGGAGCCATGGGCTTCCTTGGTGTCTCAGAAGGTAAAGAATCTGCCTACAACGCAGGAGATCTAGGTTTGATCTTTGGGTTGGGGAAATCTGGAGGAGGGAACAGCTAGCCACTCCAGGATTCTGGCCTGCAGAATCCCACATCCCACAGACAGAGGAGCCTGGAGGGCTACAGTCCATGGGGTCACAAAGAGTCGGACACAACTAAAGCGCCTGAGCACAGCACAGCACATAGTTGGGTGAGCAGAGCTCTGTGAGTTTCCGGTGTATAGCAGAGTGATTCGGTTCCACAGATACATGTGTCTATTCTTTTTTTAATTCTTTTCCCATTTAGGTTGTTACATAATATTGATTGGGCTTCCCTGGTGGCTCAGACGGTAAAGAATCTGCCTGCAATGCGAGGAGACCCCAGATCAGTCCCTGGGTTGGGAAGATCCCCTGGAGAAGGGAATGGCAACCCACTCCAGTATGCTTGCCTGGAGAGTTCCATGGACAGAGGAGCCTGGGGAGCTGTAGTTCTTGGTGTTGCCAAGAGTCAGAGACAATTGAGCGACTAAGCCTTTCTTTCAAATATTGAGCAGAGTTCCCTGTGCTATACAGTAGGTCCTTGTTGGCTACCTTCATCACATTCACATTTGAATGTCTGAAGCAAGTCCTATGGCCAAGCCCAAAGTATACTCTGAAGCAGGGGTGCCAACCTCTGGGGTCTAATGATGATCTGAGGTGGAGCTGATGTAATCATAATAGAAATAAAATGCACAATAGATTTAATGTGTCATTGGAAAAGACTCTGATGCTGGGAGGGATTGGGGGCAGGAGGAGAAGGGGACGACCGAGGATNAAAAAATAAAGTCTGACACTGTTTCCACTGTTTCCCCATCTATTTCCCATGAAGTCAAGGCTATGGTTTTTCCTATGGTCATGTATGGATGTGAAAGTTGGACTGTGAAGAAAGCTGAGCGCCGAAGAATTGATGCTTTTGAGCTGTGGTGTTGGAGAAGACTCTTGAGAGTCCCTTGGACTGCAAGGAGATTCTAAAGGAGATCAGTCCTGGGTGTTCTTTGGAAGGAATGATGCTAAAGCTGAAACTCCAGTACGTTGGCCACCTCATGGGAAGAGTTGACTCAATGGAAAAGACTCTGATGCTGGGAGGGATTGGGGGCAGGAGGAGAAGGGGACGACCGAGGATGAGATGGCTGGATGGCATCACGGACTCGATGGACATGAGTCTGAGTGAACTCCGGGAGATGGTGATGAACAGGGAGGCCTGGCGTGCTGCGATTCATGGGGTCGCAAAGAGTCGGACACGACTGAGCGACTGAACTGAACTGAACTGAACTGGGTCTTGAGGCCAACAGCAGATGAAAGCCGGCAATTCTCTACTGAATATAAAAGGAATCAATCAACAATACAGATCCTGAAGAATGTCTCTGAGTGTCAAACACCAAGGGAGGTGGAAAATACCAGACAAGGGTTTGTGCTTTCTTTGTTGGGTTGCCAGAGAAAATACAGGATACTCAGTTAAATTTGAATTTCAGATAAACAACAACAAAATTTTTAGTATAAGTATATTTTAATATACATAGAATATACTTAGACTCAAAAATTTTGTTGTTGTTTATTTTTCAATTCAAATTTAACTGGCAGTCCTGAATTTTTATTTGCTAAATCTGGCAACCCAATTTCTCTGAAGAGACAGTTCACGACCCAGGCAGTGTGTTAATAAGGACAGAGTGAGAAGTTCAGATAAGTACTTTGGAGAAAGAACAGTTTTAGATGTGATCTGCTGGGTAACAGACTCAGTGGCAGGGGGCTTGTGCTAGAAAGGCTTCCTGGCAGAGCTGGTTCCTAAGGTTAAGTGGGAAGGATCTAGAAGGGCGGAGAGGGAGGAGGGCTTGCGGCACACAGGGGAACAGACGGTGAAATACCTGGAGGAGACTTCCTGCTGGGAAGGACCAGAGGAGGAAGATCAACCTGTGGAGGGTCTTGAGGACCTTGGAAGGATTTTGGACCATATGTTTTGCATAAGGATGCGGAACCAGTTGAAGCAGCATTTTAGAATGGTTAATCTGGTGATAGCATGTAAGACTGGTGAGAATGGGCAGTGGGGTGGGGAGCTAAGCATGAGGAGGCAGGGGTCTGTGGGCAGGGAAGAATCATCAGAAGGACATTGCAAAGTAACGGCCTCGTCCCTTAGGTAGGATGTACCGGTGACCATCAAGAGGACAGGTGGCCTATAGTGGCTGTCTTCTATCAAGTGGGGGATCTGGGCCTTGCTGGGTGCAGAGGAGAAGGCACCCTTGATGCAGGGTCTTGGAGGGAAGATTCTCATGTTAGAGGCACTGTCAGTAGTCTGTCATCCTAGAAAGACAGATGGAGGCAGAGTGAGGTCATATCTCGTTCTGTTCTACCTGCTCTCTGCAACATGCACGCACATATACACACACACACAGACACACACAGACACACTTATAGACACAGACACAGACACACACCCCCCTCACTGTGTGCTTATTAGCTTTATATAGATTTCCACAGAAAGGCAACTCCTGCTTTAACCTCAAACAATTTTTATTAGAGATGTAATTTCAGCTTTTGGATTCTGCCATTCTTCTTCCCTGGGAGCCAGTCTTTTTGAGCATCCATTCCACTCAAAGGTGCCACCGGCTTGCCATGTGATCCCCTTCTCTGGCTCCTCCCACAGCTGGCACAACCCCTATTTCTTGCAAGAGGTTTTGAGGTCCTCTAAAATGAGATATTTCAGCGGCACGTGAGATTGCCAGTCCCGGAAAGCCTGCCCAGCTGTTTTAGGTTTTCCCAGAAGAGTTACCAGGGCAAGAAGGAGAGGCCCAGACATGCTGGAAATAGAAATGGTCCCAGCCCTTTCCTGGGACTGGGTGAGATGGGAAAGACCCACCGGGGCAGGGCAGGGAGGGACTGGGTCCTGTGTACCCTGGATCTCTCCTCTGAGCTTCTCCCTGACCTGGGGCAATGGAGGGCTGGTCTTACAGCAGGGGTGGCTTTCTAGAATGGCCTAGGGGAAAGGGATGGCCACAGTGTGCCAGGGCTTAGTGAGGATGGAGAATAGTAACTCCCTCTCCCAACCTCATCGCTGATCACAGGGAGAGATCAGTGCTCAGTGACACCAAGGCGTCCAGCATTCCCCTCCTGCCTCCTGTCCCTGCTCTTGGATCAGGTGACAATGCTACCTTATCCTCCTGCTGAGCAGGGCAAAGGGGGCAGTCCTCAGGGTCTTCCCCAGGGAACTGATCAATGCCAGATATACGTGGGGCTGTGTTCCTGCAGGAACAATGGCCACCTCCCTCATACCAGGAGAGCTTGACTTTGGCCTCAGGGTGAGCTGAGCTTCACTGGTGAGGTGGGGCAGGAAGGAGGCCAAGTCAAACGGTCCCTTCTAGACCTGGCCACGCTCTGGGGGTAGAGATGCACAGACTCACCCCACCCCCACCCCATGGCCCAAAGGTTAAACTGTGCTGCCTGGCAGGGGGCTGACCCCAGCCCCACAGAGCTGGGACCTTCCCCTGTTCTTTGGGCGGCCCTGGTCTGGGCACCCTTTCCTGGCAATGTCCTTCCTCCACTGGCTTCTTTGCCTGGCAAACTTCTCCTCATCTGACAAAACTGGTTCCACAGTCACCTCCTCTGTGAAGCCTGCTGGTTTCCCCCATCTTTCCCCCTTGCTGTAACTTAGGAAACTTGTTGCACTGGAAGCTTTGGACCCTCAGACCTCTGTGAGGCTCCAGAAATGGCCGGCCTAGGTCCTCTGAATGTTTGGGGTCCAACCTGGCTGGACTTTCAAGGTCCTGGGAAGGCATTGCCTGGAGGCTGGAGCTCTGAGCTCCCTGTCAGCTCTCGGGGGCCTCCCCAGGGGAGGGCTCCTGACCAAGCAGAAAGTGCCCAGGTCAGCACCTGCACACACCACCGGCCTTGCCTCAGCCTCATGCTCCCCGCATCCCGGGCTCACCTCCGAGGCACTGGATTTCTCTGTTCGCCCCCAGACTCCTCCACTGACCACTCCCTGGCCCAGAGCTGGCCATTCTCGCTGAGTCAGGCCAGCTGCTAATTGCCACAGACAGCTTTCCCAAGATGCCACGGGGCTGCCTGCGCTTGGAGGTCGACTTTGGGTGGTGCATTTGCCAGGGAATTGGCATTGCTTCTTCCGACGAATGTTTGGGCAGAGACCCCAGCCAGGCCTTGGGTGGGGGTGAGGTGGTGAGGAAGGCTCAGGAGGATGCAGGGAGATGGGGGATGGATTCATGGAGGACCAGGGGCCTCCTCTCTGTGCCCATAGCCTTTCTTTAGAGCAGCAGTTCTTCCTGGAGGCAGCGAGGTGATTCTCCATCCTGCCCCCCAGCCTGGGGCACTTGGCAATGTCTAGAGGTATTTTGCGTTGTCCCAAGTGGCAGGGGGAGGGGATCACTACTGGCGTTTATTGTGCAGAAGTTGAAGATGCTGCTAAACTTATCTGACAATGCACAGAACATCCCTCCTCCCCCAACAACAGAGGATTAATCTGGCCCAAGTGTCAACAGTGCCACAGTTGAGAAAAACGAGAGAAGAGGCTGGAGCAGCTGGTGTGGGGGGCCTTGTGTTAAGAGGTGAAATCACATGGGCTTCCATGAATCCAGGGATGACGGTGCTTTTACAGCCTTCTCTCCCTCTGGGTCCTCACGAGGGTCACAGTTCTCCCTGCAGGAGTGGTCTTGCTCCTCGCTGCTCATCCCCATCCATGCCTCCGTATCTGGGGCTGGAGGGCAAGGTCTTTAATGCTGAGAAAACCTCTTACCTTCTTTTATTTTATTCCATGTTAGCACAGAGTTTCAAAGGGGCAAGGAAACGAGGGAGTTCTTACTGTTTTTCAGAAAACACTATATATAAAGGAATACTTTTTTCTTTTATCTGTATATGTGCTTAGTCACTCAGTCATGTCTGACTGTTTGTGACCCCGTGTACTGTAGCTTAACAGGTTCCTCTGTCCATGGGGATTCTCCAGGCAAGAATACTGGAGTGGGTTGCCACGCCCTTCTACAGGGGATCTTCCCAACCCAGGGATTGAACCCAGGTCTCCCGCATTGCTGGCAGACTCTTTACCATCTGAGCCATAAAATAGTATTTAACAGTAGTCAATACCATGAATCAATTGCTTATATTGTACTGGGAACTTTCACATATGACAATGTGATGTCATTGTCACAATAGCCCTATCAGATGGGTAATATTATTATATTATTACTCCTTGAGAAAAAAGAAAACAAACCTAGCTGAGGTCCAGATGAGTTTCTAATGGCTCACGATAGAGAGGTAGGAAGGGGCGGTGCTGAGACTGGAACCAAGTCTTCGACCCCAAATCTGTAATTATTAATAGAACACCCCTGATGATTTCTCCTGCAGGAAGCTGGTGTCACAGAGGAGCCTTTTGAGTGAAAGGGACCATGGGGGCTCTCAGGTCTGTCTGAACTCTGCCAGTGGGTGTGGGTAAGGGTGGGTGGGAGTGAATCTTTGGGCAGGTAACCATGGGGAAGGGGGGCCCTACTAAAGAAGGGGCTACTAGAAGACAACACTGATTCTTGTGCAGGGATGACTAATACTACAGTCAGCCTGAGCTGGGAAGCATTCTTTTTACCCTAGGCCCACGTCCTAACCCTGGGGAAGGTGGGTTGTGCTATCTAGCTCTGGGACTGATTAAATCATCTGAAGGGAAGGACCAGGGTGCCGCCCCCTGCCCAGAGAGCAGCCATCCAGCCTTGTCTGTCCGGGCAGCCAGGCGTTCATCTGTCCATCCGGGGAGCTCTGGGCTGCTGGCTGCTGCCTGGGAGCTTGGAGGCTGCAGAAGGCAGGCGGTACATCTGTCCATCCGGGGAGCTCGGGGCTGCTGGCTGCTGCCTGGGAGCTTGGAGGCTGCAGAAGGCAGGCGGTAAACAGGAAATGGTTAAGTAAGAGCAGGTGGAGCATGCCGGGTGCTGGAACAGGGCAGGAAATAGCTGAGCGGCTGAATGGACTCAAAAGAATGCCCTGCCCTCCTCCCCGAAGCTCTGGCAAAGGCGCTGTCCACCCACTCCTCACTGGCCGATGCTTCAAGGCACGGGGTCTGACAGTAGCCTGACCCCCTGTCTCCCACCCCTCAGCTCTGCAGGGCCTGGGGAGGCAGTCCTGGGAGGAGAGGGGCCTGAGGATCCAGGCCATTCAGCCAGGACCCATGGGGCAAGAAGGAGGATGGCGTCCCTCCCTGAGCTGCCATCAGGCCATGTCCAGTGGCCCAGTTGGGAGAGGCTGCAGGAGGTGGGCAGTCGCTCCAAGAACCAGAGGTTTTTCCTTCTTTGAAAACAGGATCCATTGCATGGACTAGGGCTTCCATGAATGTCATGTCCCACCCTGGGTAAGAGCACACAGCCAAGTGTGTGGCCTGAGATCAGGGAGGAAGGTTGGATGCGCTGAGGTTTTCTCCCTCTGAACCTCAGTGTCTCTTGTCTTCAGAAATTTTCTGTACTCTGCCCTGGAATAAAGTCAGTGGTGCTCTCTTGACCTCCTCCTTCACGGGGACTTAACCTCATGGGCAAACAGGGCTCTGCTTCCCCTTGCAAGTGAGCTTCCTCCTCCACAGTAGATGGTCCAGCTGGTCCGGACTTGAAGCTGACACATCAGTGTCTGGGGACCCCAGGCTGTCTGGGTCTGAACCCAGGCTTAGGCCTCATCGGGCAAGGATTGCCACAGTGCTGGACCCCTGAGGGGTTCACAGGAGCACTGGGGGCTAGTCTGTCCCTAGTGCCAGCTTGTTCTCCACCACGTGCCTCCTGAGAGCAGCAGGGCTGGAGTAGGGAGTCGATGGCCTGTACCTCTGCCTGAGGCGGGGTTACCAGTGGGGGAAGAAGCTGTGCTCACATGTTTTCTTGACAGCTGTGGACTCAAGGGTCCACTTAAATGATGATAATAACCCAGCTTGACTGGATATTCGTTGTATTTATTATGCATGCGTGCGTGCTAAGTCACTTCAGTCATGTCCGACTTTTTGCAACCCTATAGACTGTAGCCCACCAGGCTCTTCTGTCCATAGGATTACCCAGGCAGGAGTACTGGAGTGGGTTGCCACGCCCTCCTCCAGGGATCTCCCTGACCCAGGGATTGAACCTATGTCTCTTACGTCTCTGGCATTGGCAGGTGGGTTATTTACCACTAGCACCACCTGGGAAGTCCTCTATTTATTATAGTAAGTGTACATTTAAGTCAGATATGCAGATGATACCACTCTAATGGCAGAAAGTGAAGAGGAACTAAAGAGCTCCTTGATGAGGGTGAAGGAGGAGAGTAAAAAGCTGGCTTAAGACTGAGCATTAAAAAAACTAAGATCATGGCACCTGGTCCCATTCAGTTCAGTTCAGTTTAGTTCGGTTGCTCAGTTGTGTCCAACTCTTTGCGACCCCATGGATCGCAGCATGCCAGGCTGTCCGTCACCAACTCCTGGAGCTTGCTCAAACTCATGTCCATAGCGTCAGTGAGGCCATCCCACTATCTCATCCTCTGTTATCTCCTTCTCCTCCTGCCTTCAATCTTTCAACAGTTGTGTCCAACTCTTTGCGACCCCATGGATCGCAGCATGCCAGGCTGTCCGTCACCAACTCCTGGAGCTTGCTCAAACTCATGTCCATAGCGTCAGTGAGGCCATCCCACTATCTCATCCTCTGTTATCTCCTTCTCCTCCTGCCTTCAATCTTTCACAGCATCCGGGTCTTTTCCAATGAGTCAGTTCTTTGCATCAGGTGGCCAAAGTATTGGAGCTTCAGCTTCAGCATCAGTCCTTCCAGTGAATATTCAGGACCCATTACTGCATGGCAAATAAAGGGGGAAAAGGTGGGAGGAGTGACAGGTTTCCTCTTCTCTGGCTCCAGAATCACTGCAGACAGTGACTGCAGCCATGAAATCAGAAGACGATTGCTTCTTGGCAGGAAAGCAAGGACAAACCTAGACAGTTGTTGAAAATCAGACACATTACTCTTCGACAAGGGTCCATATAGTCAAGGCTATGGTCTTCCCAGTGGTCACATGCAGGTGTGAGAGCTAGACTATAAAGAAGGCAGAATGCCAAAGAATTGATGCCTTCAAACTGTAGTGCTGGAGAAGACTCCTGCAAGTCCCTTGGACAGCATAGAGATCAAACCAGTCAATCTTAAGGGAGATCAACCTTGACTATTCACTGGAAGGACTGATGCTGAAGCTAAAATATTTTGGTCATCTGATAGAAAAGACTCTGATGCTGGGAAAGACCAAGAGCAGAAGGAGAGAGTGTGTCAGAGGATGAGATGGCTGGACAGCATCACAGGTGCAATGAACATGGACCCGGGCAAACTTCTGGGAGATGGTGAGGGACAGGGAGGCCTGAAATGCTGCAGGCCATGGGGTCGCAAAGAGTTGGACATGGCTGGGGGATGGCTGAACAACAACATATATTTAAATATGCAGCTGTATTTATTTATACATATATTATTAACTCATTTAACCCTTCAGTTCAGTTCAGTTCAGTCGCTCAGTCGTGTCCGACTCTTTGCGACCCCATGAATCACAGCACGCCAGGCCTCCCTGTCCATCACCAACTCCCGGAGTTTACTATGGACATGAGTTTGAGTGAACTCCAGGAGTTGATGATGGACAGGGAGGCCTGGTGTGCTGTGATTCATGTGGTCGCAAAGAGTTGGACATGACTGAGTGACTGAAATGAACTGAATGAAATATGATAAAGCAATTATCCTTCAACTAAAATTGAATAAATTTTAATAGATAGAAATGTATACATAAGCCTTGTGGGGTATTTATCTTGTTATCAGAGAGCAAACTGGTCAATCCTAAAGGAAATCAACCCTGAATATTCATAGGAAAGACTGATGCTGAAGCTCCAATACTTTGACTACCTGATGCTAAAAGCCAACACATTGGAAAAGGCTCTGATGCTGGGAAAGATTGAAGGCAGAGGAGAAGGGGATGACAGAGGATGAGATAGTTGGAAGACATCCCACTCAGCAGATATGAGTCTGAGCAAGATCCGGGAGATGGCGAAGGAGAGGGAAGCCCAGCGTGCTGCAGTCCATGGCATTGCAAACAGTCAGACAGGACTGTGTGACTGAACAACAGATAGATACATACACACAAGCATTTATGAATACAGAGAGAGATAAAACACTTATGAACACTTCCAAGCAATTGTAAAACACATTTTAGATATAAAAAACAAAATTCTCACAGATAAAAATGCATCCTTTCTAGTTTTTCATCCATTAGAGAAAAATATAATAAAATATTCAGTTTCTAGTCATGAATGAAGCATTTCAGAAGTTTAATTTTTCTTGCTAACATCCAAGTAACTCAATGATGTTCATCTAAAAATGAGGACAAAAGGTATTAAATTCATCAGCATATAAATGACTTTTCTAAAATGTAAAGATGGATCACAGTAAAAGACATCCGTGCTTTCAAATGTTATTACTTTCCAAGGAAAAATAAATACAGTCAAGTTTTTCATACTATCATTTACAAACTATTTCATCGAACTGCTCTTGATATTATCATTTTCTGTTTTATGATTTCCCTGCAAAGAAACTAACTATAAAATAATGTTCGTAACTCTATATTCTTCAGAATCTTAACACATTTTGTCTCTCACTGTTTCCCTAAACAATCCTGTTAGCAAAAAAGTTACTGGTAATTGACCCACGCTAACTGAACGTGAGTGCCACCAGCTCAGAGTGAATTTCAAAATGGCTGTCATCCTGTTTCCATTCTACAGGAAATAGAATACAACCATGAAGAGAGATTACACAAGAAACAAATGTCAGCAAATGTTTACGTACCCTAGTTGCTTTCATTTTAGTGATTATATTGTTCTGGACCATCATTTTATGATCTCTTATGAATCGCTAATGAAAGTATATGACAAATCAAAAATCTCTCATGAATTGACCAGAGTTCAATTAATTATTCATTCATGCATTCATTCGTGTACTCATCACATATATTGTTAGGTTATCAAGGATTAGATGCTAAGCCTGGTACTCTCAGGTATTTTGGAAGCCAAATTCATAAAACATAGTAGAGGACTTCCCGTGGTCCAGTGGTTAAGAATCTGCCTGTCAACACCGGGCACGTGGGTTCAAGCCCTGGTCTGGGAGATTCCACATGTCCCGGGGTAACTAAGCCTGTGCCCCACAACTATGAGCCTGCGTGCTGCAACTAATGAAACCCTAGAACCTGACCTCTACAACAGGAGGAGCCCACAAGCGGCAACTAGAGGCAGCCCCCGCCCTCTGCAACTAGAAAAAGCGTACGTGCAGCAACAAACACTCAACCCGGTCAAAAATAATTAAAATGAAAAATTACATTAAACTTGTAAAACGATGACATAAGAGTGCTGCTGCTGCTGCTAAGTCACTTCAGTCGTGTCCGACTCTGTGAGACCCCATGGACGGCAGCCCACCAGGCTCTGCCATCCCTGGGATTCTCCAGGCAAGAACACTGGAGTGGGGTGCCATTTCTTTCTCCAATGCGTGAAAGTGAAGTCACTCAGTCGTGTCTGACTCTTAGCGACCCCATGGACTGCAGCCTACCAGGCCCCTCTGTTCATGGGATTTTCCAGGCAAGAACACTGGAGTGGGGTGCCATTGCCTTCTGCAACATAAGAGAGCAGAAAGAGCAATTGTATGAGCCAGATATGGCTCTTATTTTTAAGGAAAGCACAGAATATGGGGGACTTAAGCAAATACTAGAGTCAAGGTAAATTAAGATAATCTATAGAAGCGAGATGAGAGGACAATCACCTGCCTAACAAAGGTTCAAATGTCTACTAAAGGGATAAGGTTACTATTGAGAGTGTGAAAAGCATTAAAATGCCTAGAGATACAAAATAAAAATGCATTGGTTTTTGTTGAACACTGAATACTCATGCTCAAATAGTAGTGTGTGTATTAAAGATGGGACTGGTTGGGACTAATCTATATGATGTGTTGCTATATTAAAGATATTCCTTCACCAGTGGGATTACACATTATAAATTTTTATGCTGCAGTGTGACAAGATCAATAATAAGTTCTCAAAAACAGTAGAAAGAGGAATTAAAGGGAGACTTGAGCCAATGATAACAGGTGAGTATTATAACAACTCAAGAAAGAAATGATGAGCATAAGAAGTAAACAATGGAGATGAAAAAGTTCAGAGGTTCAGAGGTGACACTGATCCTAAGCAGCTCTAAGGTCTGTTTTCAAAAATACACCTACTTACTAAAAAATTTTTGTCAACCTTGCATCAGTATTAATGCTCCTTTTGTGGTCATTCATAGACATGCAGAGATGTGAAAATTCGAGCTGCCCAATGTACATATTCGCAGTTCAGTGGAATTCAGTTCACTCAGTCATGTCTGACTCTTTGCGACCCCATGGACTGCAGCATGCCAGGCTTTCCTGTCCATCACCAACTCCCGGAGCCTGCTCAAACTCATATCCATTAAGTTAGTGATGCCATCCAACCATCTCAACCCCTGTCATCCCTTTCTTCTCCTGCCTTAATCTTTCCAAAGCATCAGGTTCTTTTCAAATGAGTCTCAGTTCCTCACATCAGGTGGCCAAAGTACTGGAGCTTCAACTTTAGCATCAGTTTTTCAAATGAATATTAAGTACTGATATCCTTTAGGATAGACTGGTTGGATCTCCTTGAAGTCCAAGGAACAATCAAGAGTCTTCTCCAACACCACGGTTTAAAAGCCTCAATTCTTTGGCATTCAGCTTTCCTTATAGTCCAACTCTCACATCCCTACATGACCACTGGAAAAAGCATAGCTTTGACTAGACAGGCGGGTTTCAGTCCATAGGTCCACAGGGTCACCAAAAAATCAGACACAACTGAAACAAGTTAGCACACACAGTATAAAATGCATTTATTTATCATAATTCTTGTTCCTGTAGTTTAAACTCCAAGAGGATAGGAGTTTAGGCCTGTTTTGAACAACGATGTATACAAATTGCACAGGCCATAGGAAGCACTAAACAATCATGTTTTGAATGAATGCANTACATGACCACTGGAAAAAGCATAGCCTTGACTAGATGGACCTTTGTTGGCAAAGAAATGTCTCTGCTCTTTAATATGCTGTCTAGGAGAAGACTCTTGAGAGTCCCTTGGACTGCAAGGAGATCTAACCAGTCCATTCTAAAGGAGATCAGTCCTGGGTGTTCTTTGGTAGGACTGATGCTTTCTGCCATAAGGGTGATGTCATCTGCATATCTGAGGTTTTTGATATTTCTCCTGGCAATCTTGATTCCAGCTTGTAATTCATCCTGTACAGCCTATCTCATGATGTACTCTCCATATAAGTTAAATAAGCAGGATGACAATATACAGCCTTGACATACTCCTTTCCTGATTAGGAACCAGTCTATCGCTCCATGTCCAGTTCTCACTGTTGCTTCCTGATCTGCATACAAATTTCTCAAGAGGCAGGTAAGGTGGTCTGGTATTCCCATCTCTTTCAGAATTTTCCACAGTTTGTTGTGATCCACACAATCAAAGGCTTTGGCATAGTCAATAAAGCAGAAATAGATGTTTTTCTGGAACTCTCTTCCTTTTTCCACGATCCAGCGGATGTTGGAAATTTGATCTCTGGTTCCTCTGCCTTTTCTAAAACCAGCTTGAACATCAGGAATTTCACGGTTCATGTATTGCTGAAGTCTGGCTTGGAGAATTTTGAGCATTACTTTACTGGCATGTGAGATGAGTGCAATTGTGCGGTAGTTTGAGCATTCTTTGGCATTGCCTTTCTTTGGGATTGGAATGAAAATTGACCTTTTCCAGTCCTATGGCCACTGCTGAGTTTTCCAAATTTGCTGACATACTGAGTGCAGCACTTTCACAGTGTCATCTTTTAGCATTTGAAATAGCTCAACTGGAATTCCATCACCTCCACTAGCTTTGTTCATAGTGATGCTTCCTAAGGCCCACTTGATTTCACATTTCAGGATGTCTGGCTCTAGGTGAGTGATCACACAATCACAATTATCTGGGTCATGGTCTTTTTTGGATAGTTCTTCTGTGTATTCTTGCCACCTCTTGGTAATATCTTCTACTTCTGTTAGATCTATACCGTTTCTGTCCTTTATCGAGCCCATCTTTGCAAGAAATATTCCCTTGGTGTATCTAATTTTCTTGACGAGATCTCTAGTCTTTCCCATTCTATTGTTTTCCTCTATTTCTTTGCATTGATCACTGAGGGAGGCTTTCTTATCTCTCCTTGCTATTCTTTGGAACTCTGCATTCAGATGTTTATATCTTTCCTTTTCTCCTTTGCCTTTAGCGTCTCTTCTTTTCTCAGCTATTTGTAAGGCATCCTGAGACAACCATTTTGCCTTTTTGCATTTCTTGTTCTTGGGGATGGTCTTGATCACTGCCTCCCATACAATGTCACAGACCTCTGTCCATAGTTCTTCAGGCACTAGTATATATTCTCAGCTGAGGTCAAAAATGGTAATGCTCTGCTTTTCTGTTTCAGTTTTTTTTTTTTTAATTGAAAACAAGTGTTTTTTTTCTTTTATAGTCCATTTATTGCCAAGATTTTCAGATCTTTGACTTTGTGTGTGTGTGTGTGCGATTTCACTGTTTAATGCCCCCCAAGCACGGTGCTATTCAGTGTTCCTAATTGCAAGAAAGTTGTGGTGTGCCTAACTGAGAAAATATGTCTGTTGGATAACTTCAATCAGGCCTGAATTATAGTGTTATTTGTTGAGTGTGACTTCAATGTCAATATATCAACATCTTAATTAAGGTGTCTTTAAACAATAATACATNTCAAAAATGGTAATGCTCTGCTTTTCTGTTTCAGTTTTTTTTTTTTTTAATTGAAAACAAGTGTTTTTTTCTTTTATAGTCCATTTATTGCCAAGATTTTCAGATCTTTGACTTTGTGTGTGTGTGTGCGATTTCACTGTTTAATGCCCCGCAAGCACGGTGCTATTCAGTGTTCCTAATTGCAAGAAAGTTGTGGTGTATTTCTCAGACATAACTGAGAAAATATGTCTGTTGGATAACTTCAATCAGGCCTGAATTATAGTGTTATTTGTTGAGTGTGACTTCAATGTCAATATATCAACATCTTAATTAAGGTGTCTTTAAACAATAATACATGAAACAAAGTTATTTATTAATCAATTAACAAAAATATTATAACCAGAGAGGCTCACAGATGTATTTCTTCCATGAGTAAACTGTAGGATTTGCTGATTTTGATGAATCACCATAGAATTTGATGAATCAGTATTTGCTGATTCATCATCAAAGTGATTTTATAGAATTTAACTACCATGAAGAGTGAAAATAAACTTTATTTTATAATTTATAGGATTCAGTGCCTAGATGGATGTGGGGAAGATAGAAGTCAAGAATAAACCTTACTCTTCTTGCCTGAGTATCTGAGATAGTGTTTCTATCACTTGAAATAGGGAGACTGGAGAGTGTACAAATTTTAAGAATTGGCATTGACCTAAATTTTGAATAGATTGGACTCAAATAGGTTGAATAGGCTCAACCTAAGGGAAACATAGATTTTAAAAGCTTTTGAACATAAAGGTATGAAACTGGAGAATGAGGTCAGATTTGGTGATATAGAAAGGCAGTGGGAAGACAAGTCAAAAAAATAAATGGGATCACAGAAGAAATGATACATACTAAGAAGAGAAGTAGGTATAAAGAAGACCAATTCCCTTGTAAAAGCAGAAAAAAGTCACAAACTGAACCGATACATAAGCAATGATTTGGGAGGAGAACCAAGAGAAATGGATAAATGGAAGGCATGAAAAGAGTTTCACAAAAAGGAGTAGGCTACAAGGATCAACCTCTAGAAGAGTCAAAGAAACTCAGAAGAAACTACTGTATCTTTGGTAACATTAGCGAGAGGAACTCCAGGAAAATGGTAGGATTGAAGTCAGACTACAGTGGAAGGAGAAGGAGATAAAGTGGATGGCCCATCAGCAAGGAAGAAGAGATAGTTCGTATTTTCAAAGCATTTGACAGTAAAGGAAATAAGAAAGCCTAGGTAACTTTCTGTAAATAAACAAGAAGAGTTTCTGAGATTCACTGTGGATTATCTGGAAGTTTTATATAAAATAGATTCCTTTACCAATGATATCTAGAGAACTGGATTTAAATTACTATTTCAATTCTACTTTTTTTAATTGCTACCATTTACCCACAGCCAAAATTGCTATCTATGATTCATTCATTCCAAGAAAAATTTGTTTCCAGCATTATTCTAGACCCTGTGGATGTAGCAGTGAACGAAACAGACAAAAGTTTCTGCCACCACGGAGATTGTATTCTAGGATACTATGTGTGCCAGGAAGAGGGATGACATTATCCAAGTCTAACGTAAGCCAATGGGTGATGCACAGAAGTCAGAAATTTAACAGAAAATGAAATACAAAAGAAAAGGTCTCCAAGAATCAAGATGGAGATGGGAATGAAGTTTTCCCAAAATCATAGTAAATAATGACAGGAAGGATCTTACTGTAATAACAAATGAAAATAACAATTAGAAAACACTTCTGACAGTTTTGTGGTGAATGAAATGACTGGGAACCTTGGAACTCTACTTGCTCATTTGAAAACTATAAAGTATAACTTTTCAACTGGCACACAAGCCTTTTGAAGTAACAACAAAGTATTGTATTCCTTTGGCAAACCCTCAATAACCCCAGGATAGAGATGAATCCATCTAATTAAATACCTCAAGGACATCCTTCTGTACCCCTTCAGGAGATCTAAATAAGAGGGCTCATGATGGTTCCTGTTTCAAAATCAGATAGTGATAATGTGGAAGGCCACTTTTTCATATCTACCCTGGGACTGAATTCTAGTGTGAATATAAAACTATGTCTTCTACCTTTAAACTGCTTGACCCTTGAGTGATAGCTGAGGATTGACACAAGACTGACAGAACTGTTAATGGATTTTGCAACATGATTGATTATTTAAAAATGTATTACAAACAGTATAATGCTGTCTGGCAGTTATAGCAATACATAATGATAGCTAATTATTTGTAGAAGTTTTATGTGCTTGTTATCAACTAATACAAATAATTTGATTTGCAAGTAATTCTTTTGTTTGGATGCATGTAATTTTAATCCTAGGAATCCCCAAAGATCAAAGTGCTACAAAAACTCTTTACTTTTACAAATTGCTCTTTAATTCATAGTCTACCCATTTTGAATTTGTTGTAGATCAGAGAAAAGCTTNTATTCAGTGTTCCTAATTGCAAGAAAGTTGTGGTGTGCCTAACTGAGAAAATATGTCTGTTGGATAACTTCAATCAGGCCTGAATTATAGTGTTATTTGTTGAGTGTGACTTCAATGTCAATATATCAACATCTTAATTAAGGTGTCTTTAAACAATAATACATGAAACAAAGTTATTTATTAATCAATTAACAAAAATATTATAACCAGAGAGGCTCACAGATGTATTTCTTCCATGAGTAAACTGTAGGATTTGCTGATTTTGATGAATCACCATAGAATTTGATGAATCAGTATTTGCTGATTCATCATCAAAGTGACTTTATAGAATTTACCATGAAGAGTGAAAATAAACTTTATTTTATAATTTTTAGGATTCAGTGCCTAGATGGATGTGGGGAAGATAGAAGTCAAGAATAAACCTTACTCTTCTTGCCTGAGTATCTGAGATAGTGTTTCTATCACTTAAAATAGGGAGACTGGAGAGTGTACAAATTTTAAGAATTGGCATTGACCTAAATTTTGAATAGATTGGACTCAAATAGGTTGAATAGGCTCAACCTAAGGGAAACATAGATTTTAAAAGCTTTTGAACATAAAGGTATGAAACTGGAGAATGAGGTCAGATTTGGTGATATAGAAAGGCAGTGGGAAGACAAGTCAAAAAAATAAATGGGATCACAGAAGAAATGATACATACTAAGAAGAGAAGTAGGTATAAAGAAGACCAATTCCCTTGTAAAAGCAGAAAAAAGTCACAAACTGAACCGATACATAAGCAATGATTTGGGAGGAGAACCAAGAGAAATGGATAAATGGAAGGCATGAAAAGAGTTTCACAAAAAGGAGTAGGCTACAAGGATCAACCTCTAGAAGAGTCAAAGAAACTCAGAAGAAACTACTGTATCTTTGGTAACATTAGCGAGAGGAACTCCAGGAAAATGGTAGGATTGAAGTCAGACTACAGTGGAAGGAGAAGGAGATAAAGTGGATGGCCCATCAGCAAGGAAGAAGAGATAGTTCGTATTTTCAAAGCATTTGACAGTAAAGGAAATAAGAAAGCCTAGGTAACTTTCTGTAAATAAACAAGAAGAGTTTCTGAGATTCACTGTGGATTATCTGGAAGTTTTATATAAAATAGATTCCTTTACCAATGATATCTAGAGAACTGGATTTAAATTACTATTTCAATTCTACTTTTTTTAATTGCTACCATTTACCCACAGCCAAAATTGCTATCTATGATTCATTCATTCCAAGAAAAATTTGTTTCCAGCATTATTCTAGACCCTGTGGATGTAGCAGTGAACGAAACAGACAAAAGTTTCTGCCACCACGGAGATTGTATTCTAGGATACTATGTGTGCCAGGAAGAGGGATGACATTATCCAAGTCTAACGTAAGCCAATGGGTGATGCACAGAAGTCAGAAATTTAACAGAAAATGAAATACAAAAGAAAAGGTCTCCAAGAATCAAGATGGAGATGGGAATGAAGTTTTCCCAAAATCATAGTAAATAATGACAGGAAGGATCTTACTGTAATAACAAATGAAAATAACAATTAGAAAACACTTCTGACAGTTTTGTGGTGAATGAAATGACTGCGAACCTTGGAACTCTACTTGCTCATTTGAAAACTATAAAGTATAACTTTTCAACTGGCACACAAGCCTTTTGAAGTAACAACAAAGTATTGTATTCCTTTGGCAAACCCTCAATAACCCCAGGATAGAGATGAATCCATCTAATTAAATACCTCAAGGACATCCTTCTGTATCCCTTCAGGAGATCTAAATAAGAGGGCTCATGATGGTTCCTGTTTCAAAATCAGATAGTGATAATGTGGAAGGCCACTTTTTCATATCTACCCTGGGACTGAATTCTAGTGTGAATATAAAACTATGTCTTCTACCTTTAAACTGCTTGACCCTTGAGTGATAGCTGAGGATTGACACAAGACTGACAGAACTGTTAATGGATTTTGCAACATGATTGATTATTTAAAAATGTATTACAAACAGTATAATGCTGTCTGGCAGTTATAGCAATACATAATGATAGCTAATTATTTGTAGAAGTTTTATGTGCTTGTTATCAACTAATACAAATAATTTGATTTGCAAGTAATTCTTTTGTTTGGATGCATGTAATTTTAATCCTAGGAATCCCCAAAGATCAAAGTGCTACAAAAACTCTTTACTTTTACAAATTGCTCTTTAATTCATAGTCTACCCATTTTGAATTTGTTGTAGATCAGAGAAAAGCTTAAAAAAGGAGAAATGGTATATGAACCAAATCTCTAGTATATATGGTACTGCATAGGTTCATGTTTGACTAGAAAATATAAATTTTATTGAGTACCTATTCCCTTCTCCAGAGAAACTTTCCAATCCAGGGATCGAACCCTGGTCTCCTGCATTGCAGCCAGATTCTTGACCATTTGAGCTATAGGGAAATCCTTATTTTTATTAATTCTTAATTTATTATGCATTCTTATTCATTCACTCTTTAGGAATTTAACAAATTCCTAGATGACCCCTGAAATACTCTAGTTACCCATTCTCCAGTATGTACTTGGAATATTTAAAACTAAATTTTTCCTAGATATCAAACTTAGTACTAATACAACTCTTTCAATTAATCTGAATTAGTAGGATTTAATGTCATTTCTATTTAGCCACCAGTTAGCAGGACCCAATTTTTCTATATATCCTGGTTATATATCTAGATAAATAATTAACTTTTACTAGTCAATATCAGTAATTTTACCCAATTGAGGTTTCAAAATGTTTTGATTTTCCTCCTCCATAAAAACAGACCACCCAAATTACTTACATCAGTAAAACAGTTGTCAAAATATTTCAAAAGAATTAAGCTAGATTTTTAACTGTTCTCAGACAACTGTTAATTTATTCATACCAGGACACTGGAATCCTGATGTTAATAGTTGTCTTTTGAAGTATTCGCCAGGAAAACAAAAGTGGAACCCAGACCAAAAATCCACTGTTTTATTTATGAATGCATCATGTGAAGTAAGAATTCAGATATTAGGTAATAAATAAAGGGACTTTTAAAAAAATCTAAATATCAATTTAACCAAAAGCAGAGACACCTAGATATTTGTGAGAGAGCCAAGTGAGAAGTTATTTGGAAGATGTTATGAGTTGCTACTACTTACACATCTACCAGAATAGCTAAAATGAACAGACAGAAAAATAAAATTGGCAAGACTAGTGATAACACAGAGCAAACACAACTCACATGCACTGCTAGTGGTGTGTAAACTGATACAACAACTTTGAAAAACTGCTTGAGAATATGTATCTAGTTAAATATATGTATACACGATGGCTTAGCAATTCTACTCCAAGGGATGACTCAAATGCATTCATATGTTCACCAAAACGCACAACGCACTACAGTATTGACAGAAGCATACTTCATAATCACTCTAAGCAAGATACTCCTGAAATACCCATCAAAAAGAGGATGGATGTATAACTTACAGAATATTCACACAATGAAATAGTTTTAGAAGGCAGGATGGTTTTAGAAGACAGGGTAGTCGTTGCTTATGGCAAGTGGATAGTGTATAAAAAGTTACATGGGAGGTTTCTGGTATTTCTATTCCTTGATTTGAGTGTTGGTTATAAAAGTGATTTTTGTTTATGAAAATCCACCAAACTATATAATTATGATCTGCACACTTATTTTAAAAAATAGAATATTTTTAGGGCACTCAGGTTCATAAAAATATAAGGGGAATGAACAGTGATATTTCACACTTAATTAATTCCACATGTCTATAGCTTACCCCATTATCAACACCCTCCTTCAGAGTAGTACATTTATTACAATTGATCAACCTATACATAATTTCATCCGAAGTCCATATTTTACATCAGGGTTCACATTCTATGGATTTTGACTAATGTATAATGTCAAGTATTGTGTAATGTATATCACCATTATGTTTCTACAAAATACCGTCACTGCCCTAAAAATCCTCTATCCTCTGCCTATTCATCTCTCCCTTCTCTCAGCTCTTGATAACCAGGATATTTTTAATGTCTCCATAATTTTGCCTTTTCTAGAATGTCATATAGTTAAAGTCATAAAGGTTGTAGCCTTTTCAGATTGACTTCTTTCATTTAGTAATAAGGTTTCTTCATGTTTTTTCATGGCTTGGTAGCTTATTTCTTTTTACCACTGAGTAATATTTCATTGTCTGCACGTTACACAGTTTCTTTATCCATTCCTACTGAAGAACATCTCGGTTGCTTTCAAATGTTGACAATTATGAACAAGACTGCTACACACATCTCTGTAAAGGTTTTTGTGTGAATATAGATGGACAGTGGAACCTGGTAGGCTGCAGTCCATGGGATCACAAAGAGTCGGACACAACTGAGAGATTTCACTTTCAGGTTTCAACAGACTTCCCCAGTAGCTCAGTGGATAAAGAATCTGCTTGTGATGCAGGAGACACAGGAGATGCCAGTTCATTCCCTGGGTTGGGAAGATGCTCTGGAAAAGGAAATGGCAACCTGCTTCAGTATGCTTGCCTGGACAATTCCATGGATGTTAGTCTGGCAGGCTACAGTCCATGGGGTCACAAAGAGTTGGACATGACTGAACAGCTAAACCATCACCACTACCCAGAAGTAGAATTGGGTGGCTGTTAACAGGGATGATAAGAAGGTTTCAGTGCCTCTGAGTAAACACTAAGGAACATGATTTCTGGGTCACATTGTAAAAGTATCATTAGTTTTGTAAGAAATAGACAAAGTGATGGCACCATTTCACATACCCACCAGCAATTAATCAGCGCTCCTTTCCAGCTTTTGATGATGTTTTTTTTTTTTGTATTTATTTATTTTTTTACACGAACTCCCAAACATGAATCCCCCTCCCACCTCCCACCCCACATCTTCCCTCCAGATCATCCCCATACACCAGCCCCAAGCATCCTGCATCCTGCATTGAACATAGACTGGCAATTCATTTCTTACATGATAGTATACATATTTCAATGCTATTCTCCCAAATCATCCCTCCCTCTCCCTCTCCTTCTTCCTCAGAGTCCATAAGTCCGCTCTACACATCTGTATCTCTTTTGCTGTCTTGCATACAGGGTCCTCATTACCATCTTTCTAAATTCCATATATATGTGTTAGTATACTGTATTGGTGTTTTTCTTTCTGGCTTACTTCACTCTGTATAATTGGTTCCAGTTTCATCCATCTTATTAGAACTGATTCAAATGTATTCTTTTTAATGGCTGAGTAATACTCCATTGTGTATATATACCACAGCTTTCTTATCCATTCATCCGCTGATGGACATCTAGGTTGTTTCCATGTCCTGGCTATTATAAACANGCCATAAGAGTGGTGTCATCAGCATATCTGAGGTTATTGATATTTCTCCCAGCAATCTTGACTCCAGCTTTTGTTTCTTCCAGTCCAGCGTTTCTCATGATGTACTCTGCATAGAAGTTAAATAAGCAGGGTGACAATATATAGCCTTGACGTACTCCTTTTCCTATTTGGAACCAGTCTGTTGTTCCATGTCCAATTCTAACTATTGCTTCCTGACCTGCATACAGATTTCTCAAGAGGCAGGTCAGGTGGTCTGGTATTCCCATCTCTTTCAGAATTTTCCACAGTTTATTGTGATCCACACAATCAAAGGCTTTGGCATAGTCAATAAAGCAGAAATAGATGTTTTTCTGGAACTCTCTTGCTTTTTCCATGATCCAGCGGATGTTGGCAATTTGATCTCTGGTTCCTCTGCCTTTTCTAAAACCAGCTTGAACCTCAGGAACATTTAACCCTTACAGCAATCCAAAAAGGTGGTACTTTGATTGTTCCTATTTTACAGATGAAGAAACTGAGGCACAGAGAAGGGAAGTAACTTGCCCTAGTAGTAAGGCAGCCATGGGTTCAGGTACTCTGAATTGAGACCTGGGCAATTGGTTCCTATCCACACTCCAGCCACTATGTTTGATTGCTTATGAGCCTTTCGAGGAGGCAGTCCTCGTTCCCCTGGATATTCTTAATGAGACCCCGATACCTTAGGAGAAATTCCTTTTCTTTCAGGAGCTAGAATGTCTGAACCTCCTTCTCTACCAGCTGAGGCTCCTGAGTGGTTTGACAAGAACCCCAGGGAAGAGGAGGAGAAACCTCTTTAGGCTGAGCCGCAAGCTTGGCATCTTCCACTGTCACCATATTCTTAATGAGACCCCGATACCTTAGGAGAAATTCCTTTTCTTTCAGGAGCTAGAATGTCTGAACCTCCTTCTCTACCAGCTGAGGCTCCTGAGTGGTTTGACAAGAACCCCAGGGAAGAGGAGGAGAAACCTCTTTAGGCTGAGCCGCAAGCTTGGCATCTTCCACTGTCACCCACATGGAGGCCTGAGGAAAGTACCACTGATTCTCTTCATTCGAGAGCCATGTGTTGGCACCAACGTTGTGCCAGCCACTGGGCTGGGCACTGGGAGGAGCCCGCTAAAGTAGACATGTTATGTACCCTGGGGTGTTGGCGGCAGAGGAAGAGACAGTCAGATGTCTATTGACTGAGTGTGGGAAAGAGGGAGACTTAGGGGTGGGAGCAGGGAGACAATGAATGGGGCCTGCACTCTGCCAGCCAGCAAGCCAGGCGAGCTGTCCTGAAGGTGATCATGCCTCAGCGGAGCCTTGGAGGATGATCCGAGTTAGTCAGGACAAGAGACAGGGGGAGGGCAGGGACAGAGGCAGGGCCTTCCAGGCAGAGGTTATAGAGCAGGTAAGGACCTAGAGGTCTGACGTTGCTGGAGGAAAGCAGAGAACAGACGTGCGTCATCATTTCCTACAGGCAGTGTAATAGGAGATGAGCCAGTGGGATTGCATCACAGGACCAGCAAGGCCACATCAGGGCCTTCGTGACTTGCTCAGCCTCTGCCTCCTGACCTGAAAGACCATAGGAAAGAGGAGGGCCTTGCAGGAAAACAGTGCAACTAGGTGGATTCACATTCCCTGATTTTAAGAATCACTATTAAGCTAGAGCAATCAAGATAGTAAATAGAACCAATGAAAGGATGGACATTCATAACAGTGGAACTGAACAAGAGTGCACACATACGTAGTTAATTTTTGACAAAGTGGAAGGGGAATTCAATGGAAAATAGACATTCATATACAAAATGAAGGAAAAAAAAGGAACCTTGGCCTATAACGCAAAAGAAACCATAGGCCTAAAACATAAAGGAATAAAAGAAACAGAAGCAAAAGCATAAAAGAAAAAAAAAATCCCTTCTAAAAGTGTTATAAAAGAAAACACGGGAGAAATTTTTGTGATTTGTCTTTAGGCAATGATTTCTTATATAAGACACCAAAAGCATAATAAACTCATAACCGAAAAAGCTGACAAATTGAACTTCTCAAAATTAAAAAGTTCTTCCTTTTTTCCCCAAAAGATACTGTTAAGAAAATGAAAAGATAGGCCATAGACTGAGAGAAAATGTTTATAAAACATGTATCTGATAGAGGACTTGTATCTAGAATATATTTTTAAAAAAACTCTCAAAACTTGATAACAAGAAAACAATCCAATTTTTAAAATGGGCAAATATTTGAACACACATTTCACTACAGAAGAAATAGAGATGGCAAGTAAACACATGGAAAGATGTTTAGCATCATTAATCACTATATTAAAATCATAATGAAAAACCGCTACATAACTTTTAGAATGTCTAACATAAAAATAAAACACACACACACACAACAAAAAACACACTAAAAAAAACCAAAAACACTGATGATACCAAGGACTGGGAGGATGTGGAGCAACTGGAACTCATTCATTGCTGGTGGGAATGCAAAACGGTACAGTCCACTTTGGAAAACATTTGGCAGTTTAGCGTAAAGCTACCCATATGCTTGTGACCCAGCAATCCCACACTTGGGTATTTACCTGGACAAATGAAAACTTAGGTCCACACAAAAGACTGTATGCAAATATTTAACATAGCATTTTTCACAATGGCCCCAAACTGGATTGCTGGATGGTTAGACAAACTGTTATGCCTCTTACAGTGGACGCTCACTATTCAGCCATGAAAACGAACTGTTTGCACAGGGAATAACAGAGACAAATCTTAAGAGCACGGTGCCAAGTGAAATAAGCAGACACGGGGGACTACGGACTGGATGATTCCATTTAAGTGGCGTTTTGGAAAAGGCAAAGCTACAGAGATGAAAAAGCTGAAGAACGGTTTCAGGGGCTGGGGCCAGGGGCAGAAATTGACTACAGAGAACACTGGAGAATTTGGGGGGATGACGGAACTGTTTGGTATCTTCACTGAGGTGGTGGTTACATGACCACATACATTTGTTGAGACAGAACTATTTGCAGTACATGTTTTTAAAATTTTTACTTTACATTGGAGTATGTGCATGCATGCTAAGTTGCTTCAGTAGTGTCTGACTCTTTGTGACCCTATGGACTATAGCCCATGAGGCTTCTCCAGGCAAGATTATTGGAATGGGTTACCATGCCTTCCTCCAGGGGATCATCCCAACCTGGGGATCGAACTCCTGTCTCTTACATCTCCTGCATTGATAGGCGGGTTTTTTACCACTAGCGCCACCTGGGAAGCTCATATTGGAGTATAGTTGATAACAGTGTTGTTAGTTTCAGGTGTATAGCAAAATGATTCAGTTACACATATCCATGTATCTATTTTCTTTCAAATTCTTTACCCACTTAGGTTATTACAGAGTATTGAGCTGAGTTCCCTGTGCTGTGCAGTAGGTTCTTATTGGCTATCTGTTTTAAATCTAGCAGTGTGTACATGTCAACCCAAGCTCCCTAACTATCCCTCTCCCTCACTCCCCCACCCCCATAGCCATAAGTTTGGATATAATTATATTTTAAATGGATGGATTTTACTGTATGTAAATTATAAACAAATATATGTAAATTACTGTATATAAATTACACACAGTAAAGCTGACTTTCGGGACTCCTCTGGCGGTCCAGTGGTTAGTAGTCTGTGCTTCTGCTGCAGGGTACATGGGTTTATAGGTTTGATTCCTGTCCGGGGAACTAATATTCTGCATGTCACATGGCCAAAAAAGAAATAAATCTGATTTTAAAAAGACACAGGGCAACTAGTTCTAGGACAGAGGTGTGGAGACCCACCTTGGGTCTGGTGTCTGTTGCCTTTCTGCCTCCTCAGATCCCGAACTGCCCCGAGGGCCCCAGTAAGCTCTGATAGGCCTTATTCTCCTTGTGTTCCAGGACTAGAAAAGGAACTATTAGGGAGCCTCTGCTTTGCATATTGAGACCCTTCTTTTTCTTAAATGTAAGTACCCCTGGGAGGGTGACTAGTTTAAGCTGAGAGAGGCTGTGGCAGAATCGGTGGGGGTGGGGGTGGGG
>SJYX01002926.1:20999-65752 GCA_006410675.1 Oreotragus oreotragus | reverse complement strand
TTTGCCGACTAAGGTCCGTCTAGTCAAGGCTATGGTTTTTCCAATAGTCATGTATGGATGTGAGAGTTGGATTGTGAAGAAGGCTGAGCGCCGAAGAATTGATGCTTTTCAACTGTGGTGTTGGAGAAGACTCTTGAGAGTCCCTTGGACTGCAAGGAGATCCAACCAGTCATTCTGAAGGAGATCAGCCTTGGGATTTCTTTGGAAGGAATGATGCTAAAGCTGAAACTCCAGTACTTTGGCCACCTCATGCAAAGAGTTGACTCATTGGAAAAGACTCTGAAGCTGGGAGGGATTGGGGGCAGGAGGAGAAGGGGACGACTGAGGATGAGATGGCTGGATGGCATCACGGACTCAATGGACATGAGTCTGAGTAAACTCCGGGAGTTGGTGATGGACAGGGAGGCCTGGCGTGCTGTGATTCATGGGGTCGCAAAGAGTCGGACACGACTGAGCGACTGAACTGAACTGAACTGAAGGGTTAAATGAGTTAATAATATATGTATAAATAAATACAGCTGCACATTTAAATATATGTTGTTGTTCAGCCATCCCCCAGCCATGTCCAACTCTTTGCGACCCCATGGCCTGCAGCATTTCAGGCCTCCCTGTCCCTCACCATCTCCCAGAAGTTTGCCCGGGTCCATGTTCATTGCACCTGTGATGCTGTCCAGCCATCTCATCCTCTGACACACTCTCTCCTTCTGCTCTTGGTCTTTCCCAGCATCAGAGTCTTTTCTATCAGATGACCAAAATATTTTAGCTTCAGCATCAGTCCTTCCAGTGAATAGTCAAGGTTGATCTCCCTTAAGATTGACTGGTTTGATCTCTATGCTGTCCAAGGGACTTGCAGGAGTCTTCTCCAGCACTACAGTTTGAAGGCATCAATTCTTTGGCATTCTGCCTTCTTTATAGTCTAGCTCTCACACCTGCATGTGACCACTGGGAAGACCATAGCCTTGACTATATGGACCCTTGTCGAAGAGTAATGTGTCTGATTTTCAACAGCTGTCTAGGTTTGTCCTTGCTTTCCTGCCAAGAAGCAATCGTCTTCTGATTTCATGGCTGCAGTCACTGTCTGCAGTGATTCTGGAGCCAGAGAAGAGGAAACCTGTCACTCCTCCCACCTTTTCCCCCTTTATTTGCCATGCAGTAATGGGTCCTGAATATTCACTGGAAGGACTGATGCTGAAGCTGAAGCTCCAATACTTTGGCCACCTGATGCAAAGAACTGACTCATTGGAAAAGACCCGGATGCTGTGAAAGATTGAAGGCAGGAGGAGAAGGAGATAACAGAGGATGAGATAGTGGGATGGCCTCACTGACGCTATGGACATGAGTTTGAGCAAGCTCCAGGAGTTGGTGACGGACAGCCTGGCATGCTGCGATCCATGGGGTCGCAAAGAGTTGGACACAACTGAGCAACCGAACTAAACTGAACTGAACTGAATCTGTCTCTTATACACATCTGGTGGGGGGCGGCAGGGAGAACAGTGGGAGGTGGGGGTAGCTGGCAGTGTGGTCGTTGGCCCTGACTGCATCCATGCACAGTGAGGACGCTGGGGCTGGGGCCGTAGGAGCTGCATGGAAGGCAGAGACCCCTACCTCCCCCATCATGGCCTTTGGCTTTGTATACAAAGTGCTCCGTCCCCACCTGGCAACCACAGGCTGGACATTCTCCCCTCCTCCCCTCCTCGCCTTCCTTCTTCATCTCCTAATTATCCAATCCAAGTACAAATCACCCCAACAAGTTTGGGTGATTATTTCTCTAGGGCAACCAAACGCTAAAGGCCTCAGCATCCTTTCTCAGTATATTTCCACTTGTCTGGGTCCTTAGGCATTTTTGTCCTGTTGGAAGTTTCCAAGCCAGGGAGGAAAGCAGGAGGCCCTGAGTAGGCACCAAGGCCCCAGGCTTCAGTGATCTTGAGTCACAAATTATGGGGTAGGAAGGTTGGTTAGGGCATCTGTTTTTCTCCTTTAGCTGGTACTTGTATATATATGTATATTTATATAGCATTTTCTTCAAATATGCCATTTACCTTCCCAACACAAGGCCTTTATATATATTAAACTTTCTCTCTGAGGCCCCTCACCTTCCGAAGTTTAATTTAACCACCACTAACTGTGTCTTATTAAGTGCCTGGTATGAGAATGCAAAAATAAATAAGACAAGGCTCCTCATGTTGCAGACGACTTTGGCCTAGGGAGAATGGTGGTAATAGTGGTAATATTAGTAATAACAACAGTACAATGGCAGGACCATTTAAGGAGCACTTATTATGTGCTGGGCATTTATGAACCCAAAGTCATTAAAAGCTCAGTAGAATAACAAGGTTGTCATTCTTATTGCTCCCATTTTAAGTGAGGAAACTGAGGCTCAGAGAAGTGAAATCATTTGCTGAGCTGGTATGTGGCAGATTTGGAACCTGAGTCCAGGTCTCTGGATCTCCAAAGCCATGTTTACAACCACGGCATTATCCCACTATGCCCAGAAAAGTCCCCCTTGACCCATGTGAAGGAAAGTCACTAACCAGTTAAAACTATGACTTGGTGGGTCCTTAATTGGACCTACCATAGAAGAAATGAGAAACAAAGATAATGTCAGTCTATGCCCTAGGATGCTGGATGCAAGCTTCAGCCAGAGACTGTGCCAACCTAGGACTGTGGGCAAAGGAGGGCTGGGCCAGGATGCTGCACACACTAGCCAGCCAGCTCCCTCCTTCCTCCCAGGATCCTTCCCATTCATGGCATCCGCAGGGGATGCTCTTCTAAGGTGTGAGATACAGGACTGAGTGCTCAGGGGTGAGCAGAGGCCTCAGGAAGATACTCTGAGGATGCGCCCCCTTGACGTGGTGCTCTTGCACTTCATGTTTTGGATAGAGGTAAGACGTGTACTTGATGCTGAGTTCACAGCATAAGTCATCAGTCACAGACTGATCAGTCATGCTCGGGCTCCATAAGTCATGCTGGGCTCTGCTGTCTAGTAAACCGAAGACGATCACTCATGAATAATGTGGGTGTGATACTGTGAAATGTGATGGTTCATGGGCTGAGGAGTGACTCACTCCTGAAGGTCTCAAGTCAGACCAATGTTATTTCCTTTGGCTTCCCTTGGCCCTCACCCAGACTCTCTTAAACACCTGCCTCGGTTGTTGAATCAGGGATGCAGGCTCTGGTTGGTGGTGGAGATCAGGCATGAGACCAGTTACAGAAAGAAGAGATGACACAATGTTACTGGAGCAAGACTTTCCTGAAAGGCTCATAGATTTAAGCAGGAAAAGGAGGCCTGGTCCATGTGACAGGGCATAGATTCTGTGCCCATGGAGAGAAAGGGGTGCAGTGTTTTGGCTGAAGGCAAGAAAGTTCAGAGGGAAACATAGAAAATAAGATTCCTGAGCACGACTGGAGTTTTCTTTTCTTTCCCGCTCTACCCTTCTTCTCATGAGTTGGATGGAGGAGAAACAAAGCTGGAACAAGCCTCAGGATAAAGGCTGGCGATTTCTGCCTGCATTGCAGTTGCTTCCAAGGGAGATCTGGCCACATGGAGCCTGGGGCAGCCTGTGTGGGGCTTCCTATGGCCTGAGGGCATGCTGACACTCCTGGAAGACCAGAGCAGGGGTCCTTCCTTCTGGGGAAGCTTCCCAAGGGTGGAGTCTTCTCTCCCTCCCTTCCTTCCTCACACCTTCAGCAGCATCCTGAGCTTTGGACAGACTCAACAAATGCTCATTGAGGAGAAAAAGCCCAAAAGAGGGTGTGAAGAAGGACTCTGGGAGGGTGACTCTGGGGCAGTCTTCAGGGGCTGGACATGTCAGTGAAATCAAGTGGGGAAGCCAAGACTTAAGAGGGACGTTTGACAAACAGAGCAGGTCCAAGCGGAAGGCACCAGGCCACACACAGCGCTCCTGTTTTGATTCAAGATGCCTCCTCGCTTTAAGCCAACCGAAGATACACAGCAGTTATCCAAATTATCCAGATTATATGAACACACCACACAAAGACTGACCCCTTCTGGGATCTCTAAAATCCCTACTTGAATAGCACCATTTTAACCCCAATAGTTCTGGGGGAACCTATCTATTGTATGAATCCTGTTGTTTGCATGTGAAATGTGCAAATGACAGGTTATTCAACTCCTGGATCTTGAGGAACATCATAAAGATGAAGGTTCAGAACCACGCTCTGATCTTTGTTTTGTTCCCCATCTCTGTGATTTCAGAAGTCCCGTGCCCAGGGCAATGCGGTCTGCTGAGAGCCTGGGCTTCTGGGTTACCTGGGCTGCAGATCTGAGCTGCAGCCATGGGAGTCCTGCTGCTCATGGCTTGCTTGGTCAGTTTACTGCCCTTGCAACAGGAAGCTAAAATGATGGCTGGGTGGGCTTCCCTGCTTTGTGGCACCAGCCCTGGTATCACAAGATGTGGCACTGAAGGGGCTGAGAGGATCCCTCCCAGGAGTTCTTTCTATAAAATTCCAAAGGCTGCTCTGTGGGGTCCTGGGACATGAGCGGTATTTTCATTCTCAGTGCGCCTGCATCCTCCCCACCTTACCTGCACACTTTGCCAGGCCTTCTGTAGTTTGCTCCAAACTTTCTCTGTCTCCTTCGCTTCTTTCTGGGGAGAGAGAAGTTTCCCCTCTTGTGCTCTACTGAGCTCCCCAGCTCAGGATGCAACGATGAGTGCATGCTGTGTAGCAAGGCTTCCAGGAGGAGAGCCTGTTTCTTTTCTCTGGTGGAATGGGATACACAAAGGCAGGGTCTGAGCCCGTGTAGCCTATAAAGAAGCTAGTGGTGAGGATGATAGGGGTGTACCACATCTCTACCTGCTTCAGTCTCCTCTTTGGGTTTTACCTGCTCTGATGCTCAGCCTCAACTTCCAGATCCCTTGGCCTGGTGATCACCACCTCATCCCTGCCCTTCCAGGCTCATCTCCCCACACCTCCCTCCTCCATCCACATTCTGTGTGCTGGCCCCACTGACTGCCTGACAGCAGCCACCTGGGGTGGCCCAGGGAGCCTCCATGACTTTGCACCTGCTCTTCCCTCTGCCTGGAATATGCTTGTTTCTTCGATAAGCTCCCATTCTTCTTTCAAACTCAAGTCAGATCTCCCCCTATCTGGAGTCTTCCCTGGGTCCCCCGTGAGCTCAGTGAGAGTCGCCAGCTTCTTTATGAAAAGGAGGGTTAATCTACTCACATGGTGATTAATGATTGGCTCTGTTGTCTAACTCCCCTGCTCCAGAGTCAGGAGCTCCTGCTGCATATGGACAGCAGGCACTCCATAAAGGCCACTGAGTCAATGAATGAATGAATGAGAACAAGAAACGAGACATATATCCTTTAAGGGGAAACCTGCCTCCAGGAACCTGACTCAGGATGTCCTCTCCAGAAGTTGCTTTTCAGGGGCTGCTTCTCCACCTCCTGTCTTCAGAGATAAGTGAGGAGCTCCTTTAGCTGGGGGCCACCTGCCTGGCCTCCTCCAAGGACTTCTTCACTGCCGGTTTTTCTGGTCAGTCCAATGAGAGACTTGCACATTTGGTGACTTCAAGCCTGAGAATGCCTGGGACTCAGGTCTGGATTAAATAGAAGGAAGGTGAAACTTACACTCTCCATTGAAACTCGAGAGAGTCTGTTGGGGGTGGGGGTGGAACGAGCAGCGCAAACAGACAGGAAAGAAAGGTTCCGGGGCTTGGGGGTGATTTGGGAGGCAGGAAATAATAAGGACAGTTTATTGAGCTGAGTGTGGGTGGGAGGGGGCTGTGGGAGAGAGTGAGTGACCCTGTGTGAGGGTGGATGTGGAAGGAAAGGCGTGGGCGAGCTTCCACTGTGAGAGGGTAGGAGGGAGCAGGAGTGCATGTGACTCAGTGGCCCAGCTGGTACAGCAGCTGAACTGTAAGTGCCTGCAAAGGTTCACCATGAGAGCTGGAGGGAAAAATCAGTCAGGCACGCACAGGGACCAGGGTCACATCGGAGGGGCAGAATCACAGGGGCGGTGAGCACACCAGCCCCGGCCCCGCAAGGCCCCCCTGCCCCTCCTGGCCCAGCCACACACACACTTGGAATCGCTAACTCAGGCCAGAGGCTGTTCAGCTCTCAGGCTGGGACTCCAGAAAAGACTGAGGAAGCCGGAAACAGACATGGGGACTTGGTCCATATCAGGAGTGGTTCCGTTCACTCCCCGTTTCTTTATAACACAGCCTTCAGAGGACGTGAGTGATCTGGGGCTCAGGCTAGTCCCCAAGCCGCTGAGGCATGCCTATTTCCTTACCTGCTCCCTGTCCCCCAGCAGTTGATATACTAACAGCCCCCAGCATCGCAGGAGGGGGTGGACGGGGATCCATTTGTTTTTCCACGGTTTGACCTCTGGGTAAAACTCTTCCCCAAAATGTGCCAGTTTAAGTGAAAGCGATAAATCAATCCCTTTGAAATGCAGAAGCAGCTTGGGGGAAGCCCCCTTTGATATGCAGCTTGGAAACGGGGGCACTTAAAACCTGGGTTAATTCTCCCGCTTTATTGGAGGCAGAGAAAAGGGAAGAGGAGGAAACCCAGGGCCAGTCATTAAGTCTGGGCACTTGAAAAGCCTGGGGCAGGGGCCGGGCGGCGCAAAAGGATCACGAAGGCGCGACATCCCTGGGAAAAGCATCCGCGGGCCCGGACCAACTCTAATCCCGGTTCCCACCCAGACAGATGAGAGCGGAGGGCGCAGGGAAGGAGGGGCGGGCAGGACCGGGAGAGGCTCCTGAGGGATGGGGAGGCGGTTGCTATGGAAACGGAGCAAGCGGCTCGGGAAAGAGAAAGCCAAGGGCCAGCTTGGCAATTTCCTGAAAGGAGCTGAGACTTCAAGAGAGTGTGTATCCCATTCACTAGCCGGCTCCTGCTTTCAGAGGCCCGGGGGCGGCTCCTCCATGGGAGCCAGAGCTGCACGGCTTTCCTGTTCTCCCTCGGGGCCCTAGTCTGGGCCCTTCATTGGAAACATCTGCTCCTCGAAGAACTCCTCGGTGCAGGGCACAGGGCCGCAGAGGAATAGTGCCCGAGGGCGATTTTCAGCCGTCTTCCCCCATCCCATTCGTGGAAGGGAGTCAAGGCTAGGCATGGAGACACCAGAGGCTCCCAAGGCCCCTTGGCGCTGGTGGGGTGCTCGTACAGCCTGGATCTCAGGATGTGCCCACTGTTAGCCCCACAGGTGACAAGTCCAAGTCTTTTCGGGCAGATCGTTCCAGCTGTGGACCTGGTGCATCAGCCCCAGTACCTTGCTCTGTCTCCAACTCCCTGGACCCTCTGAACATAGTCCCCACCGCTGGCGGCCAGTGCTGTCCCCTCCATACAGTGAGCGGCCCGATGATGGGTGGGGGCACGAACTGGGTGATGCTTTGGTGGCGGCTGGTCCACATTGCTCTGCTGGGGCTGTTTTTTGCTTTGATTTTGAAGGGGAGGTAATTTGGGTGGAGGATGGGAGCTGAGAAAGTAGAAACTTGGGCTTTGGAGGTTTGCGGCTCCCATCCAGAGGCCAGGGCAGAGGACACCTCACACACAAGCTCTTGTCACCCCAACCCTGCTCTGACCTTGCTTGGAGTGCTGAATTCTGGGGAACGCAATTCCATGCAGCTGGGCTGGCCTTCCACCCTGCAGCGGTTGTGGCTCAGTGGGTTGGGGTTCACAGGGTAAGCTTAGCTGCCGGTCACAGGAGACAGTTCCTAGGCCCCCAACACACTTCCCTCCCCGTTCCTCCTCTTGGGAATCTGCAGCCCCGTCTGTCTGGAGGAGCTTCGCCTCCACCTCGGACTCCAGCCCCACCTGGGACTGAGCGGGGGGCCTCCCGGGTCTGCCCGGTTCTCCCAAAGCCTTTTCCTGTGTCAGGACCACATGCCGCCCATTGCACGGCTCAGTAGTCCCAGACAAGGAGTCAACCAAACACATCATAGAAGGAACTCCTTTCAGGCTCTTTTAACTCAGGGAGAGCTGGGAGCCCCTGAAAGGCAAGGGCAAGGCAGCAATTCTTTTGTTTGCCACCCCCACCCCCAGGGGAGGAGAGAGAGGTGGGCCAGAGGACCCCCGGTGAGCCCAGCTCCCCGCAGAGCTGCTGCCACCTCTAGTTCCTCTGCTGTCCTGGGGTGGCTCAGAGGAGGGAGGCCGCCCTGTGCTGTATCACAGCTGGCTCATCTAGGCTCCGGGTTTATGAGATTAAACAGAGAGCATCTCCCTGGGGCGAAAGCAGCAGGAGCTGGGGAATACCAGCCCAGCTCCACGGTCTTCTGGAAGCCCAAGACAGAGGCACTATTTGTCTTTTCCTTTCTCCCTGATTTCAGGGAAGGTGGGGTTTGGGAAAGGGGTGGGAGTCAGGCTCAGAGACTGCTGGCCTGGATGCAGGGGGAGGAAGAAACAGGGGCAGGCCACATGGAGACACAGTCCACCAGTGGCCCCAGAAAGAAAAGCTGTTGGTTGGAAAAGGAGGAGGTGTGTGGGCCCAGGGCCCAAAGAGAGGACGGGCACAGAGGAGAGGCAGGCCACCTTGGCCCTGGAGTGTCAGAGCCAATCCTGGGGCAAAGCGCGAGCAGGCTGAACTCGAGGTGTCTGAGGTGTTGTTGGGAAAAGATCTGTGATGGTGGTGGAAGACAGACAGAGAGAGAGAGAGAGGGTGTGTGTGTGTGAGTGTGCGTGTGCAGCAGAACAGGAGGAGCCTGTGTACACACACACACACACACACACAGAGCTATAGGGGAGCCCTGTGCCAGAAACTGCTACATTCCTCTTTACCCCAAAGCCAGCCCTCTTTCCAAAGTGCTTTCTCATTATTTGCAGGCATATGTTCCCCCCACCGTGCTCAGCTCTTGTTTCTATATTGCTATACGCTGCTGCGGCTGAGATCCTTTCTTCCCTGCTCTGTAATGCGACTGTAAAACACCTGCATTTTATTAATGCTGCCTGGAATGGAGTGGGCCGGGCCCCTCTGCGCGCCCCCCAGCAATCCTCCCACCACGCTCAGTGAAGCAAAGCACGTGGGTTAACCCTGTGTGGTTGGGTCTCTGTCCTGGAGACATGAGTATCCACGAGGGGTGCCGAAATTGCAGAAGACATGGAGTTCCTTGGGACTTCTAGACAGATGGGCAGGCGTTCCGGGGTCTCCCCTGACTCTGCACTTTCCTCGCCTACACTTTCCGCTTTTTCCTCTTACCACTGTCCCTCAGTTTCCCTTTCCAGAATCGGAGGACACCATTCTGTCTTGAAAGGAATTCTTGCAAAGTTCTAAGAGAAACTCTTCTAAAGGCTGGCCCTTTAAGCAACTGTTTCATCCTTTAGGAGCCAGTGGGACTAAACAATTCCAGAAAAATAGCTCCTTTCCCCTTTAAAATATTTTAAATAAGGAAAGTGTACAGAATGCAAAAATGCCTCATAATCCTATCACCCGAGAGTCCTGTTAGCATTTTTTTAATGCAGTGCGTGTACATGGCTTAAAAGGAAAAGAGCATAGGAAGGTGTATCATGGAACCAAGTTTCTCTTCTCTTAAACCAGAGCTGTTCCTCCCCAAGCTAATGATTGCTAACAGTGCCTTCTGTATTCTTCAGGGAAAGAATTTAGATGCATGCAGACTTCTTTTTTTAATCAAAAATAAGTCTAGAATTCTTGCCATATCAGCACATGGAGACCCCCTTCATTCTTTTTAATAGTTGCATATTAATTCATCATGTGACTATACCATAGTTTTTTTAACCAGTGTCCTAGTGATGGGCACAGAGGCTATTTCCATCTCATAGCCTTACAAACATCGTTGCCATGAAGATCTTTGGTCATATGCCTTGGGTGTATGTATGTGAGTATATCTTCAGGGAAGTTCTTACCAGCACAATACAGGGTCAAAGGACGTGCTCTTTTAACAGTCTGTCTACTCTTTTTTTCTAAAAAAAGGTTATTTCTTTTCCTGTCCCTTTTCATTTTTTTTTTTTTTTAACCAGGCAAACTCCTAGTCATCTGTCAGAAACCATCCAACTCAAATTTCCGGTCCTCCCTGAAGCTTTCCCAGATTGAACCAGGAGCCCACTGGCTCCCTCTTCCATGCTTCCTTAGCCCTCTCGCCTAAGCCTGATTGCAGCTTCCATCCTTTAAAGTGTCTCTTCTCCATACAGGATCATGATGTGAGCATAATGACATTTTTCCTGGGGCACAATGCTTTTTAAAATTTTTCTTCACGCAATTCCACTTCTGGGTATGTAACCAAAAGAATTGAAAGCAGGACAGTTGAACAGATATTTGTACACCCATGTCCATAGTAGCATTAGTCACAGTAGTCAAAAGGTGAAATCAACCCACACATCCGTCATGAGCGAATAGATAAAATGTGACATATACACACAATGGAATATTATTCATCCTTTAAAAGGAATGTAGTTCTGACACAGGCTACAACATGGTTGAAATGAAGATATTATGCCAAGTGAAATGAGTCAGTCATATAAAAATGACAAATATTGTATGTGATTCTACTAATATGAGGTACCTGGAGTAATCAGATTCATAGAGACAGAACGTAGAATGGTGGCTGCTAAGGGCTGGCAAGAGAGAGAATGGGGAGATAGTGCTTAATGGGTACAGAGCTTCAGCTTGGAAAGATGAAACATTTCTGAAGGTGATTGGCACAACAATGTGAATGCCACTGAACGGTAAATTTTAAAATGGTTTAAGATGGTAAATTTAATGTTATGTCTATGTTACCACAACAAAAACTTTTTTTTTGGTATGAAAATGTACCATCTTAAAGACTCAAAGTTCCTGGCAAGCTCTCTGCGTGGGTCAATGTAACCATCTCCTCACCTCAAGGCAAGGCTGATCTGTTCAGGATTGGAGAGTACTTATCCTATTTGCAGATATTTCCAGGGAAGGGAGCCCATTGCAGTGCTAGGCAATCTTTTCCATTCCAGTGTCTCGAAACCCCAGACATTCTTGGTACCAGACCTTTCCTGCTGCACCTGAAGTTAATTTTTCCTTGGTCAGTAAGTGCTTTGTCAGGCTCTGACTCCTCATACACTCGAAGGCTCTGGTTACATTATCCCCCTGCATCAGGGCTGAGGGCACCATGGCATAGGCTGCTAAGTGGACTCTGAGGGCCTTGTGAGACTGCTCACTTCTCATCAGCATGACGGACCGATGTTGTTGGGCTTGATTCCTAAGCATAATACTGGAGCACAGGACTCCTCTGCCCTGGCAGGTAAAAGAGATACCCCCCTCCCATCTCTCACCTCATCTGGGGTGTGTGTGTGTGTGTGTGTGTGTGTGTGTGTGTGTGTGTGTTACTTAGAGCTTTTCCCTTTTGGCTCTCCAGCTGCATCCTCTGTTGAAGTCCTTTGGCTGACAGGATAGAGTTCCCCAGAGGATGGGGTTGAGGTAGTTGAGTCATTTCAACAGCTCCTTGAGACTCTCCTCTGACCAGAGACTGTCTCATGTCTTAATCAGCTGCTTGGAAGGTGTGCCTGGCAAACTTGTTCCCCACAGCCTGGAAGATGCTGACTTTTGTCAACTTAGAAACATCAAAAGGTTACTGAGAGAAGAATAGGCTGAGAAAGACCTCATCACCTGGGTGCCTGTCAACCGCAGGCTTGCAAAGCTGCAAGGCCTGGCGCGGCTGAGAAGCAATGTAGTTGGGAGCTGGAAGGAAGCGGAGGCTCCTCTGCTGCGAGGACCTGCCCCCAGCCCCCTTCCGGGGCAGAGAGACGGGAAAGGGTGAAGCTACCTGGCGGCTCAGTGACTCAGATGTCACTGTCACCGCAAAGGGAAATCCGTGGGGGGCGGTGGGCACCTCCAGAGACTGCATTCACTTGCGATTCAGGGGAAGCGGAGGCTCCTCTGCTGCGAGGACCTGCCCCCAGCCCCCTTCCGGGGCAGAGAGACGGGAAGGGGTGAAGCTACCTGGCGGCTCAGTGACTCAGATGTCACTGTCACCGCAAAGGGAAATCCGTGGGGGGCGGTGGGCACCTCCAGAGACTGCATTCACTTGCGATTCAGGGGACGAGAACATCCCCCCTGTGTTCGCATGCCAGGCCTGACAACTAACGGAGCATTAGTCAACAGGCCTGTTCTGAAGTTTCTGATTTCAATTTTTGGTTTACATGAAGGACCGGCCTCAAGAAGGAGCTGAGCCTTGAGGAAGACAGCAGCCCTCAGGCACTTCCTGCCTCTAAAGCAGGTTCCTGCCTCCGAAGCAGGGTCCCCACAACTCAGTCCAGGAACCAGGGCTTGATGTGGACTAGCTTGTCCGCATCACCATCAACATGGTTTGTGCATCATTAAGCCACCATGGTCCTTTCCGTGTGCCAATGAGTTGGAATGTCTAATGGAAGGGATTCCAGCTGCCTTGCTAGAATTTTCACTGTGGTCAAGGGGCTTCCCAAGTGGTCCTAGTGGTAAAGAACCTGCCTCCCTATGCAGAAGACATAAGAGCCGCAGGTTTGATCCCTCGATCAGAAAGATCCCCTGAAACAGGAAACGACAACCCACTCCAGTATTCTTGCCTGGAGAATCCCATGGACAGAGGAGCCTGGTGGGCTACTGTCCATAAGGTTGCAAAGAGTTGGACATGAGTGAAGCGACTTAGCATGCAAGCATGCAGGTGGCTAAGGGGCTTTCCTCTGTCCAGAAGCATTTTGGAAATGCTAATATTAGTGTCTGCCTTTTTAATCACTTCAGTGCATTTATTTTTTGTTGTATTTGCTCCTATCTCATCCCTTTGGAGCAGAGACATCACTTTGCCAACAAAGGTCTGTATACTCAAAGCTGTATTTTTTCCAGTAGTCATGTACAGATGTGACAGTTGCACCATTAAGAAGGCTGAACGCCGAAGAATTGATGCTTTTGAATTGTGGTGCTGGAGAAGACTCTGGAGAGATCTTTGGAGAGCAAGGAGATCACACCTAAAGGAAATCAACTCCGAATATTCATTGGAAAGACTGAGGCTGAAGGTGAAGCTCCAATACTTTGGCCACCTGATGCTAAGAGCTGACTCATTGGAAAAGACCTTGATGCTGGGAAAGATTGAGGGCAGGAGGAGAGGGGGGCAACAGAGGATGAGATGGTCTGATGGCATCACTGACTCAATGGACATGAGTTTGAGCAAACTCTGGGAGATAGTGAAGGACAGGGAAGCCTGGCATGCTGCAGTCCATGGGGTCACAAAGAGTCGAACATGACTTAGCCACTGAACAACAACAAAATCCCATCCCTCAACCCACAGAGTCACCTAGCCAAGGAGCAGGTTTCTGGAAACTCAAGAAATCACTTCTGCAGCAGATACAGAAAAGGTTGCCCAGGTTTCACATGAAGAAAAAGACTAAACCTGTGTTCTCCACCGTGGAATTCCCAGCATCTTGCACATTGCAGGCATATAGAGGCTCTGACTAATAGCTGATAGGTCTCTAAGGGAGGGACAAATAGTCAGAGTTCAGTTGAATTGCCTGAAATTCCACACCAAACCATCAGTGACACTGGGGAGGAAAATCTGCCCCTACCCCTCATAGGCTGGTCCTCTGAAGGATCCTGCTGCAACCTTTGAATGGCTTTAGGTGTCAGTTAGCTCACCCAGGGGGAGCAGTGGTCAGGGCTGGGTCTCAAACCTTAGGACTGGCTTTGAGACTGTCTTGGACAGAAAGGGCAGGGCTCAAAGACCCAGAAGTGCTGATTTTAGTAACATCAGAGCCTTCCTGCAGCAGTTGGCCTGAGGATTGATGTGGTCCCTGGAGTTGGAGTTCCCTTGGCCCTAAATTGCCAAGCAGCCAAATTAGGACCCAGATCGCTAGAGGTGCTCCTGGAAAGGGTCTCCTCCCAGCCTGGCCCTGTGGAGCTGAGGCAGGGCTGGGCTCTAGAGAGCCCAGAGCAGAAGCAGTACACCAGTCTGTTCCTCCCCTGTAGGCCTCTGTTCTCTTTCCCGAGCAGAAGACTTTCAGCTGCTCTTTTTTCTTTTGGGCAACTGGGTTCAGAAAGCCCATTCCCCGTGGACAATGCTGATGGATCAGAACGTGAACAGGAGGGAAACTGTGACTTTCCAAGGGTGCCCTGTGCTTGGACTGACCATCCTTTGTGTCCTGGTCCTGAGAACCCAGGGACCAAGGGCGTTGACACAGAGGTCCAGCGACTGAGCCAGGCTTCAGAACACCTTGGTTTGCTGTGCCTCCGTTTGCCCCACCAGGAGCCTTGCCTCCAGGGGTTTTGAAAAACCAGTCCAGGAAAATTCCTGAGATCGTAGGCAGCTCTCGTCCTACCCCAGCCCCTGTTCTGCAGACTTCCGCAGAGTCAGAAAATTCTTGTTCATTCTGTGGCCCACATAGCCTAGGGCACACTGGAGGCTGGAGACAAGGGTGGTCTCGCTGAGGCCATCAGGAAAGCTTCTGTAGCTTGCTTGGCCACTGGCCGGGCCCGAGGCACGCTCATGAAACTGGTGTGGGTTGCCACACGCTCTCTGGGGACACTTAGCTCACCCCCGTAGTCTGTCAAAGGCCTGACTCGATGTCCCTGTCCTTTTCCTCTTCCTCCCCTCTCCTATCTTCCCTTTTCTTTCTAAGCTCTCAGCACTGCATAACCGCCTGGACTCGGAGACCTGGAACATCTCACAGACCCAGCTCTCTTCAAGCTGGCTCCACCGTTGTGGAGAATCTCAAGGCTTTTTCTTTTAAAGATAAGTTGGGGAGAGGGTTAGAGGAGTGCTGAGAAGTTACGCCTGTTTCTTCTTTCTTTTCCTTTCCCCCTCTGGGGCTGAGAGACCAGATTTTTCTCTCTCTCTCTTTTTTTTTTACAGTACATTTTGGCAGGCCCCATTTTTTTTTCTGACAGAAAAAAAAATAACAGGCATATTTTGGGCGATTACTCAACTGGGGTCCTTTGTGACAGGATATGCAGCTGCGTGACTAATGGAGCTGGCTTTCTCCTGGTTTCCTTCCCCTTTCAGAGCTCTTGTTTACTACCCTATACAGGAAAAAAAAAAAAAAGCCATAAGTTACAGATTTTTATTAAAAAAAAATGCCTTGTGAGATACTCAAAGGCAATAAATCCTTTGGATAGTCCATTTCCAGGGCTGCAAACTCCCCACCCTCTCCCACTTTTTCTTTTCAAATGTTCAAGCTCTTGACTCACGACATGTGAATCTTCTCCCACCCCCACGTCCCCGCTTTCTTCTGAACATATGTCCAGCAGATCGGCTGTGTGAATGTGTATGTGTGAGTGTGTGTGTGTGTGTGTGTGTGTGTGCAAGATGGAAACCATATTTTTACTGCTTAACTCAGCAATTGCTAAAGGAAAAAATAATGACTTCCAGGGGCTTGGGACATTTTTTTCCCAAGGCCTTTGTGTTTCCATAATCTATGACAATTTTGTGGTGTAAGCAAAAGTTATTAGGAAACATGGAACGAGCTTAATGGGGAAGGGTATGTTCTTCATGGGGAGGAACAGTTTCTTTGTAGAGGAAATCCAGATTTGGCTGGTTTTGGATTTCAGAATCCTTGGACTTCCCGTAGAAGTTTTGGAAGAAACTCTCTAACTTACAGTGTTTGACAACTGGAACTAGCCATTCAGTTCAATCGGCTTTTTATTTCAGAATGTGTCTGGCCTATGGAGGGAAAAGCTGACTAGCATGTTGGGTTTGGTAGAGACAGCTTGGTGTAGATGAGGTGCTAGAATTGTGGTTGAGTGATGGATCAAGCCTAAGTGTGATCTGGGGCAAGTCACTTAATGTAAGTCTCAGTGGCTTCTGTGTAAAAATTAGGAATAGAGTCCCCTCTCCTCTGGGTTGCTGGTGGAAAGAGTGAAATGGCAGAATTCCAAGGCATGGGGAGAACTGGACAGAAGTACCCAGTGAACACTCCTAATTCTTCTCCTTCTAAAGGGCTGAGTCAGGCTCTCAATAAAGGGAAGATTCTCATTCTCTGAGAATCACAGTGCCAGCTGATGAACAGTAGAGAGGTTATCCACATGGGGGCCCAGGTCTCAGGTGGGGCTCCCCAGGTGGCTCAGTGGGTAAAGAATCTGTCTGCCAATGCAGGAGATGTAGGAGAAGGGGGTTTGATCCCCTGGTTGGGAAGATCTCCTGGAGTAGGAAATGGCAGCATACTACAATATTCTTGCCTGGGAAATTCCACGGACAGAGGAGCCTGACAGGGGGTCACATGGGGTCACAAAGAGTCAGACCCCATGAGTGACTGAGCTTGCACACATCAGGTCACAGGTATTCCAGAGGTATTTCCAGGGTGGTATCGCTTTCAAGTTTACGCACTGCGTGGTCATCTTCCACGCAGTCAGAGTTATTAATATAACTTTGATCACATTCCATTTCTACTCAGGAAACTATCTCAGATCCAAACAAAAGGCACTACGATCCCCGTCTTGGTTGCTTTTTCTTTGGTAGTTAACTCACCCTTTGCACAGACTCTGTCCTGGTGAAGTGAATATGGACCCAGGGTCCTCTAACCCCTGGTCTATTTTCTCCAGACGTTGTTTGAAGGCTCACCTCCTCCTTTACTTTCTATTGCTTTTCGTGTTCCTCTCTGTTAGACCTTGCTCACTTGTCATTTCTTAAAAGAGTTCATCTAAAACTTAGCTCCTTCTAAATTCTCCGTAGATTAAGAACCCCTCCAGTGGATGCTCCACACTCTTTGGAAACAATGTTTTCCACTTCCCAGGGCTCCAGTCTAATAACCTCAGCTAAGGCAGTTGACTTGATTTCACCAGAGGATAAACTGAGGCATCAGCCAGGGCACTAACTGGCCAGGGATGTCATAGCAAATTCTTGGGACAAGAATAGAAAGCCCACATCCTGATTTCAGTTTGCCTGGAGTTTGAAGAGGTACCTTAGCTTGGATATCCCAGAATAGTTTCTCCCAGGCTGACCAGCTGTGAAGTGATGTGTTGCAAGGGTTATTTTTTGCCTTGGCTTAACTCTTAAAAAAACACCCCAGACTCCTAAAACCAGCCTAAGAAAATCCATTTCTCACAGTGTCATCCACTTGCCAAGTTTAAACCTGGTATATTACATCATGAACGCCTTTGGGCCACATTCTCAGCTTACAGTGATGCTCAGGTATCTGAATTAAGTTCAGAAATCACAGTTTATTGAAGGAAACAGAGTATTAAGTCACTTCATTGGACTGAAGCCGTGGACATTGCTTGTTTGGAGAAGCTGAGCCCTGAGTGGACCTGGGCTAGCTGGAGCTATTTAATGAAGGGTGTGGCCATTAGATGTCATGAAGCCCATAGAGGCTAACAGGAAGGAGGGAAGGGACAATGATGTACTGGAGCTGGCTTACATTGACTGATTGTTAAATTTTCAGGAATTTCAGGAGCTGCTTGTTCAACACAGCCATTACAGTAAATTAAATTTTATAAGCTTAAATTAATATTAAAAGCAAAAGTAATCAATACAAAAGAAAGATCACATCCTAATTATTTTGCTGCCCTTTGCTAGTATCCATGCTCTGGAATTATTTGCCTTTACATGGATGTAGTGGAAATACTACATAGTGCTATGTCCCTGTGCTTCTCTTCCCAAATTCACGTTTAGTGGCATCACATTGGGAAGTTGGGAATCAGACATAGGGAGACCTTTTGTACCACAGAAACTGGCACACTCTACAAATGGGGGCTTGATATATTGTTTTGTTGATTGTCCAGACTTAAGAAAGTGATAGAGAAAATGCTTAGAAGGCAGAATAAGCATAAAAGTATGTTGTCTCTGTAGCAATGACAAGGTGAAGAACCCAACAAATCAAGGTAATTTTTTTCCAGTATTCAAAAACAACTATCCAGTTCAGCAAAGAAATCACTCCTGACATTGACAAATGAGTGAAGTTCTTGGATGCATCCTTGTTGTTTCACTTTTGACTTACTGATGATTGTAAGTGTGATTATCAACCAACATTCAATGTCAGTTCTCCATGTAGGAAACCGATGGTGAAACAATGACTGTCAGTTCAGTTCAGTCAGTTCAGTCGCTCAGTCGTGTCCAACTCTTTGCGATCCCATGAACCACAGCATGCCAGGCCTCCCTGTCCATCACCAACTGCCAGAGTTCACCCAAACCCATGTCCATTGAGTCAGTGATGCCATTCAACCATCTCATCCTCTGTTGTCCCCTTCTCCTCCTGCCCTCAATCTTTCCCAGCATCAGGGTCTTTTCGAATGAGTCAGCTATTCACATCAGGTGGCCAAAGTATGAGAGTTTTTGCTTCAACATCAGTCCTTCCAATGAACACCCAGGACTGATATGCTTTAGGATGGGCTGGTTGGATCTCCCTGCAGTCCAAGGGATTCTCAAGAGTTTTCTCCAACACCACAGTTCAAAAGCATCAATTCTTTGGCGTTCAGCTTTCATTATAGTCCAACTCTCACATCCACGCTACTAGAAAGGAGGGCATATGAATCGTTTCCTTGGGGTTCCAGAAGTAATATCATTTTAGAATACCAGTGACTCAGCTGTAAGGGGCATGTCTGAAGGACAGAGTGGAAGAGATCAACACAGATGATAGAATTCAGAGCCAGCAGCAGAGACTAGCCCATCAGAACAGAAACATGGGAAATAAACTAGATAGGCTAAGTTGAAGTATACTATTGGATACCAATAAGGTTAGAGAACAGAAAAGCCATGATAACTTCTAAATTCACGGTGAAGATTAATATCATTTATTCACACTGCCTTAAATTTCAAAAGGCCTTTCTTATTCATGAGTTCATGTGACCATTGGAACAAAACTGTGAGGTAATAGATAACTTAGTTTTCAGCATCCTACCCATTTTACAGGTGAGGAACTGAGGCTACAAGGTTATTGGCCCAAGGTTTTTCTTTCTACATAGATGGCTAAGCTGGTACTTGGTGAAGAGAAACAGTGCAGACTTTGGGGTCGGGGCTTCCCTGGTGGCTCAGACAGTAAGGAATCTGCCTGCAGTGCAGGACACCCAGATTCAATCCTGGGTCAGAAAGATGCCCTGGAGAAGGGAATGGCAACCTACTCCAGTATTCTGGCCTAGAGAATTCCATGGACAGATGAGCCTGGTGGGCTATAGTCCATGGGGTTGCAAAGAGTCAGACACAACTGAGTGACTAACACTTTCACTCTCTTGGGGTCAGACACACCTGGATTAAAAACCCAAACTTGTCATTTATATGACTTTGGTAACATTTATCTTTTGAAGTTTTTTTTTTTGTATTTTTTGTTTTTTTAAGGAGAAAGACTGGTCTACAGTCTTTTTAAAAATTTCATTTATTTGCTTTTGGCCGCGCTGGGGCTTTGCTGCTGCACACAGGCTTTCTCTAGTTGCCGCGAGCACTCTTTGCTGTGGTGGACAGGTTCTTTCTTTATGGTGACCTCTCCTGTTTCAGAAAATGCGCTCCAGGGGATGCGGGCTTCAGTAGTTGTGGCTCTGGGGCTCTAGAGCACAGGCTCGATAGTTGTGGCGCTTGGGCTTAGTTGCTGCTTAGCATGTGGGATCTTCCTGGATCAGGGATTGAACCTGTGTCTTCTGCGTTGGCAGGTGGATTCTTATCCACTGGATCACCTTTTGAAATTTTGTTGTTCGTTTTTAATTTACCAAATGGGAACAATAATGCCTAATTCACGAGTTTGTAGCAAGAGTCGGTTTAGATGAGATGATAAGTGTACAGGACCTGTCACTCAGGAGGCCTAAATTTGCACCCTGAAATGGTTCCCAGTGACAGGCCAGTTTATGGCCAAAGCTCCTTGTTGTGTTTGGTGTTTTAAACGCCGTGGGTGTTCAGGACTGTACGGTATAGGTGAAGATATACATGAAGACAGTATGGTGAAGGGGACAGGAGATTTCATTTGAGGTTCCTGAAATGTCATTTTTTAGCTTTGACCTTGTGCCTCAGTTTCCTCATCTGTGACACTGGGAGGAGCATGCTTGGCTTCTCCCTTGGGAACACTGCCAAGGCTGAATGAGATAAAGCACTGAAAAAGACGCAGCTGGTCTCACAGGCCCGTTTGTTACGAACCCCTGGGGCCTCTGGCTCTGGGTGCTCAGAGGACCACTCACTGCAGCAAGCCCACTGGGCTCCTTCGAGAAGAACTGGGCTCCTCTGGTAGATGCTGACCTCCCACTGGCCTGTCTGCAAGTGGAGACACAGTTCCCGGATGCTGGGCCAAGAGGCAAGTCAGCCAGTCAGTGAGGCTCAGGTGCCAAGCCCGTGAAGAGCACCTGCAAAGCACTCTGGGCTTTTTGCTCAAAAGCCATGGGAGCGAGACAAAGGGTGCCTTCTCTTGCTGTGTTCTTCAGCAAGGGGCTTGCCAGCCTGCCTTGCCCCAGAAACGCCTATGAAGATGTGAGCACGTATGCCTCCCTGGATGCTGACTGTATCCCTGAGAGTGTGCATCGCAGTGCAAACCCCACTCTCCCACAGCTGCCTCTGCACCTGTGGGCCCTGCAGCCCTAATCTCCCCGGGTCTCAGTTTCCAGACCTGCCAGGTAAGAGCCTCAAGCACCCTAAACCCACTTCTTCCTGAGAGTTCTTCTGAAAGTTAATGGATAGTTTTAGAGTGTCTGAGACCTCTGTGGGACAGCCTGCCTTCACCGACTACATGCAGCCCTGTCCCTTGTTCTAACTCAGGGATGTTGGTGTCCCCAAACGTTACCCACTGTGAGGATCTAGAGTCAGCCTGCCAGGAGGGGCTCTAGCTTTCATTTACTCACTGTGTGACCCTGGGTAAGTCACTGTAACCCTTCTGTGCCATGTTTCTTTTATCCCTAAAAGGAAGGCACGCAGTCATATTTCCCTCACAGGTTTTTACATAGATGTCTGAGCCTGTATATCTGACATACGAGTTAATGTATGAGTTAGCACAAATGTATGAGTTCAAAATGTGTAGGAAAGGCACTCCAACCAGTGCCGACACGTAGCAAGACTAACTGTAAGTGACGAGTCATAGTATTACTATCCATTTTCTAGCCCAGCTATTATTCTGGTGCCATTTTTCTGACTTCTCATTGTAGCCTGTCCCCCATCTACCTCATGCTGGTACTGCCATGAGTGCTCCAAGATTCATGGAAGCAGGGGCGGAAGAGAAGTTGCCTAAAGCACGTTGGGAGGGCGGGAGGCTCCTCAGGGAGCCTGCAGGAGAACACAGAGGTCAAGGGAACAATGAGGATGATGGCTCAGCGCAGGAGCAAGAGCAGCTGTGGAACTGTCCGCTCTTCCTTCCAGCACCTGCCTTAAGCTAACTGTTAGTAACATGGTGGTAACTTTTAGTACTATGATGGTATAGAACCAGTTCAGTTCTCCAAATACTAAGCTCTTTGCTGCTGCTGCTGCTAAGTCACTTCAGTCGTGTCCAACTCTGTGTGACCCCATAGACAGTAGCCCACCAGGCTTCCCCGTCCCTGGGATTCTCCAGGCAAGAACACTGGAGTGGGTTGTCATTTCCTTTTCCAGTGCATGAAAGTGAAAAGTGAAAATCAAGTTGCTCAGTTGCGTCCGACTCTTTGTAACCCCATGGACTGCAGCCTACCAGGCTCCTCCGTCCATGGGATTTTCCAGGCAAGAGTACTGGAGTGGGGTGCCTTTGCAAGCTCTTTGAGGGGAAGCCTTATCTTTGCCTTCCTTGTGTAAGGTGACAACTCAATATAAGGCCCTTAAGTTGAACTGCGTTTGAAAGTTAGTGTATTCATCACACACCTCCTCCCTTGACTTAGGGTGGAGGGCTGAGAACACCGTGGCCTCTTGGTCTTAGCCCCAGGCCTGTTCTTCATGCTTCTGCTACTGTGCTGGGCGCTGGGGGCATCTGGAATCCCCGAGACACCCAAGCAAGCTGTGCGACTCATGACGATGCCCCACAACCTGTGCCACTTTCTGCTGTCACTTCTAACCCAGCCTGTGGCCCCGTGCAGGATCTGTGCCAGGCGAACCCAAGAGACTTGGCATCTCCTCAAACAGTATCTCAGAAATGCAAGACCCAACCCAGATGTTTTTAGATCTTCCTGAATTTCCCCCAAGGCTTCCTTTGTGGCTCAGATGGTAAAGAATCCATGTGCAGTACAGGATACCTAGGTTTGATCCCTGAATCGGGAAGATCCCCTGGAAAAGGAAATGGCCACTCACTCCAGTATTCATGCCTGGAGAATTCCATGGACAGAGGAGCCTGGCAGGCTTGGACACAACTGAGTGGCTATTTCGAAATCCCCTCTAGGTGTTGAAAAACCCCACTCCTCAAGATACCACCTCAAGGAAGGGGAGAAGGAGGGACCTGGCTAGTCTAACTGCTGCCCCTCTCCCTCGCCTCCTGACCCGGAAGAGCTTTCTGCTGGCTCCACTGAGCTGCGGAACTCCCCTCAGGCTGTCTCCGGTTTTCTCTCCGCTGTAGCTTACTGTGAGTTCTGTTATCAGACTTCCTGGCTCTGCTCCTGCGATGGAAAAGGAAGACTTTAATGGTTAGGATTCCTCAAGAGCCATCGAGGGCCCTACAGGCCGGTCAGTGGCCCATTGTCACGGATGGCGTCCCCTCCTCAAGAAGAAGCCAGCAGGAGACGGCTCATGGGGAAAGGACGATACGATGGTTTAGGAGGTTCACTGATATCACCTGGCATATCAAACGTCACCGTGCTGCTTCTGTATGCTTTGACATTTCATTTCTTATTATACTTATGGATGTATGTTTAAAATAAGTGAGAAGGGCATACACAGCAAATGAAAGTGGACTTTCCCATGTGAGGGAAATAATTTTCATCTCTTTTCACTAAAGCTTGTTTCTGATTTCTATAATTAACATATGCTACCTTAACTGAGAATTTCTTAACATTTTATTTGAAATTCATATATGAATGAATGTTTTATATGTAAAGAATTCTATAGCCTTCATTTATATAACTATATATTATGTAATATCTAAGATAACATTATATATATATATTATGTATTATATAACTGCACTCCCTGCAGTGGCAGTGCAGAGTCCTAACCACTGGGTCGCCAAGGAAGTCCTATAATATATACTATGCATTAATATAATGTTGTTGTTCAGTTGCTAAGTCATGTCTGACTCTTTGCGACCCCATGGACTGCAGCACTCCAGGCTTCCCTGTCCTTCACTATCTCCTGGAGTTTGCTCAAACTCATGTTTGTTGAGTCGATGGTGCCATCCAACCATCTCATCCTCTGTCCCTCCCTTCTCCTCCTGTCCTCGATCTTTCCCAGCATCGAGTCTTTTCCAGTGAGTTGACTTTTCGCATCAGGTAGCCAAAATATTGGAGCTTCGTCGTCAGCATCAGTCCTTCCAATGAAAATTCAGGGATAATTTCCTTTAGTATTGACTAGTTTGATCTCCTTGCTATCCAAGGGACTCTCAAGAATCTTCTCCAGCACTACACAATTAGAAGACATCAATCTTCATCATTCAGCCTTCTTTATGATACCACTCTCACGTCCATACGTGACTACTAGAAAACCCATAGCTTTGACATAGCATTAGTATATATTATACTGTTAATATATAGGTGACTATTCACAAAGAAATATTGGAAGATAACCCAACAAAATACTATAATAGTTTTTCACTTGTGTTTTTTCCTGTATTTTCCATTTCTTGCATTGGGCATTTATTATTGTTGTAATTAGGAGGGGAAAAATGTGTGTGTGTTTCTCTTTGGTGGAAACAAAAGTTTTCAAGTTATTTTTAGGTCATTACTTTTGTTTGTTTTCCTGGTAGAGGGTATGTGCTTTTCTTTTTTCCCTCAACATGTATAATATTTTTGCTTGTTTCTTTGTGCCATTTTTATTTGTTCTTGGCAACTGTACATTTCTTTTCATTTAAAAGAGAAGAAATCAGAACTCACATGCTTATCTCTTCATCCTGATCAGCAGTAAATTCATTTTTACCTTTTGACTAACCTACATTTAGAGGATAAGTATTAAAATTAGCTTTCTTCCCCTTCTAGTTTTTTGAGATATAATTGACACACAGCACTGGCCACCTCATGCGAAGAGTTGACTCATTGGAAAAGACCCTGATGCTGGAAGGGATTGGGGGCAGGAAGAGAAGGGGACGACAGAGGATGAGATGGCTGGATGGCATCACCGACTCGATGCACATTTGGGTGAACTCCAGGAGTTGGTGATGGACAGGGAGGCCTGGCATGCTGCGATTCATGGGGTCGCAAAGAGTCGAACACGACTGAGCGACTGAACTGAACTGTATAAGTTGAAGGCGTACAGCATAATGAGTTGACTTACATACATCATGAAATGATTATCACAGTAAATTTAGAAGACATAGCTGGATGGCATCACCGACTCGATGCACATTTGGGTGAACTCCAGGAGTTGGTGATGGACAGGGAGGCCTGGCATGCTGCGATTCATGGGGTCGCAAAGAGTCGAACACGACTGAGCGACTGAACTGAACTGTATAAGTTGAAGGCGTACAGCATAATGAGTTGACTTACATACATCATGAAATGATTATCACAGTAAATTTAGAAGACATTCATAATCTCATATAGATATAAAGAAAAGAAATAGAAAAAATGTTTTTCTCTTGACATGAGAACTCTTAGATTTACTCTCAACAACTTTCATATATAATATGTATCTGTGTTATATATTTACTGTGTTGCAGGGTATCAGCTTTCCTTGGCATGAAAACAGGTACTTTTTTTTTTTTTTTCCTGTTGGATCACTTCTGAAAGTTGGGCTTAGACTCAGAGGCTAAGCAGGACTTGAGGTTTCAATTTGGCCAGATCCCACTGCTCCATAGAACTCGTCAACATGTTGGGGAGGAGGGAAGTAAGCATCCACTGTTGTTTACAAACAACATAAAAACCACACTGTAGAGAACGTTCTGGACTTAATTTTTATGCATGAGGAACTCTGTTGTAGGCGTTGCCTGTCTGGGAGTGGAGGTAGGGGTGTATGGACGATGAATCTGGGACTCTGTTCACAGTCCCAAGCAAGAGAAAGGTGAAACCCTCTCAGAAAGGGGACGGTGAAGCTGCATCCTGGCTGCCCAGGTCACTGGGGAGACGAGTCTGATGAGCTCACGGTTATTTTCCATCCCCTGTGATCTGTGGGACTTCCCTAGCGCTTGTGTAGCTGTTTGTAATTTGTTCTTTGGCTAGTACTTTCTAGATTGCTCTGAGGGAAAACACCGATTTCTCCATCTGTATTCTGAGCCATGTAAAGAGTAGTTTTAGGTTCCCACCCTCTGTTTATAGATTCCTCAGGAAATTTTATCCAATATAAAAATGTGCTCAAGAGAAAGAAAATTCCTAAATAGGTGGCTCTAGACGCTCTAGACCCTCTGGGCTCCAATGGGTCCATCTACAAACAAGGACTTACTGTTCCTCCTCCCAGCCCCATTGCCCTTGGAGTTCTCTAAGGGCAGATAGGCCTCCCTCTCTGTTATTTTGAAATTCTCTGCTAGAAGTTTCAGTGTAGTGGCAAATGTCATTTTTGAGGCCTCCGAATGTTTTTCACTCATCACTAAGCATCCTTCCACAAAGCAGTTTTAAAATCCTTCCCTAGCACTAGCAAAGATTGAGAAACAATAGAGGTTTCATGCTCTTGTCCAAACCATGGAAAGTTCCAGGGGCTACAGGAGGGAAGGATAGGGAGGAGAATAAAAACAGAATGTCAGGGTCTCAGGATGTCCAGCTTAAAATATTACCCTCTGGGACTCACTGCTTCAAACATGTCACTGAGTCTATAAATACAGCTCTCATCACCTGGAGTTGTGAAGCTAACATTGCTCAGCTCTCTCCTTTGCATTTATGGTCTGCTTTGGTTGCAGATCACTGTTCACTCAACTGCCACCTTCCATGGGCCTCTATGGGATTCTAGGCCTATCAGAGGTCAGCCTAGAAAGGAAAACCCATTACTCCACTTCCCCTAAGCAGGACCACCTGGGCCCACACTCAGTTTCACTGAACATTCTATTTTTCTTCCAGGTTATGCATCTTTCTGATCACTTAAATTCCTTTTTTGTATAATCAGTCAAATCTGTAGGTATTGTCTAAGGCCCTGTAGTGTTCAGAGAACTGGGGATGTGTCCTTGAGGCAAGAATTCTGGGACACAGACTCAAAGAGACAAAGGCCAGCACATCTGAAAGAGATCATCTGGGATGGTCATCCATAAAGAAGTGAATTGTATAGGGTGAACAATAAGTGTTGGACGTGGAGAATGTGAAGGTATAGGCTCTAGGCTTCTCTGAGGTTTGGCCAGAGGTAGGGGTTTGGTGGGAGGACAGGGTTGGAGCAAGGCCTTAGAAGGTGGGCAAAATCTAGATAGATATTATGAGCAAAGGCAATGGAAGGAGCAAGGACAGAGAGCAGGAATGAGCAGGCCATTGATTGGGTTTGTAGGTCTGACCAAGATGCAATTCACATGAAGGAAGGTGTGACTGGAGCCATGGTGGCATGGGGTTATATCATAGAAGGCTTCATTTAAAAAAAAAAAAATTTTTTTTGTGCAGTAAATAATTTTTTAAAAAATTGCTGTTGTTTAGTAAATGAATAATAGAGAAGATCTTCAAAAATGAACTTGCTACAGGACAGAATCACTGAGCGCTGTGATTACAAAGACTCTTCCTGAAGTCAGATTCAGGTTGAACCAAACCCATAAATGCAAGGAGAGCCCTGAGAGACAGTTACCCAGAAAACTAAGCCCTCTTTCTGTCATCTCCTCTCACTGGCCTGGGACCTGAGAACAGTTGGCACCCAGCATAATAAGCTGCGGGAGCTGGAAGGATCTTTGTGATGATTTCTCCCTAGTAATTGAAACCCAGAGAGATCAAGTGACCTCAGTGGCCCAAGATTCAGGTTAGTTCAGTTGTGAATCATTTTTTAGTATTTATGTTGCACTGGATCCTGGCTGCCATGCTTGGGCTCCCTCCAGCCACAGCATGTGGAGCACCCCGCCAACCCTCCACTGCAGCGCTCTCCCCTGTTTGGGAGCATGGGCTCCAGAGCACACGGGCCCAGCAGAGGTGGCTCATGGGCCTAGCTGCCCCACAGCACATGGAATCCCCTTGGACCAGGGATTGAACCCCCACATCTTGCACTGGCAGGCGGAACCTCAACCACTTCTTGCTTTGGCAGGCAGACCCTCAACCACTGGAACACTGGAGAAGTCTATGGAGGTCTTTAAACTCCTCTTTTTCACTGTAAGTTTCTGTGTGCTGTTTTCTAGATAAAGACATGTTGCCAGCGGCAAATAGCTTGTCCCCTGACCTGACACTTACCCTAGACTTCTTCCTCCTACCTTCTTCCTCATACTGGTCCACTAATAAACCCCCAAGCATGGACCCATCCAAGACAAGTGGTTTGCCTGGTTATCAGAGGTGCCTCATAGGCAGTCCAGGCTGAGTTTTCTTCGTCAGAGAGTTTCATTTTGCCAACAGAACTGGACTGGAAGGAGGTTGAATCTAGGGTTTGGACTGTGTCTCCCCACGCTACCACCTTGGGAGGGCCGGTGGTAGATGCCAGGAGCTGGCTGGCATCAGGGTGCAATCTGGTAGCCACAGAAGAGATTCTCATCTTGGGAAGGTCTGCGAGCCCACAGACAGCTGCCTGGCTTGGCTCAGGTTGGCTGGGAGCATTTCCGGCAGAGATGAGCAGGAAATGGGTGGCTGGTTGAGAGCAGACAGTAAGAGGGAAAGAAGGGTCTTCAGAGCTGAAATGAGATATTTATGAGCCCCTATCTACAAAAGAGCAAAAATGGCTTTGGGGAGTCTTGTTGGCAAACTTGAATCAAGTTTCACTGTTGCCTGAAGCAACAGGGGAAGATGAGGGTGGACGGCACCTGCCAGTGCTGCTCTCCCCGTGAAAGGGAAAATGAGGAGCACGTGGCCAGGAGGGCCAGCTGGGTGCTGTGAAGAGGCAGCGGACGTGAAGGGCCAGGATGTGACAGGGAAAGTCACGGCTGGGGGTGGCCGCAGACTGGGGGCTCCCAGGGGTGGGAGCTATGGCAGCAGTTCTTGGGTCTTTTCCATGTCTGTGCTCCTGGCCTGCTGCCCACTGTTAGGATTCGTGAGCTCAAGAAGCAAAGGTAAGGGAAGAAGGGCTTTTCAGCAGAAACATCCCATAAACCAAGACTTGCTTCCACCAGCAGAGGTGCAGCACGGGGGACACTTGCCACTCCCCCCTTCCTGGTAACCATGACTTTCTCACTCAGAGAACTGTCCATCTGTCCAGCCATTTCGCCAAGCCTCGGAGCCCCATGCTGATTTCCTTTGGAAGAGCCCCAGCTCCTGGGGTGACCTCAGCAGCAGCAGGACCCACGGATGGCTCCAGTCCCAAACTTCCCGTCCCAGGCGAGAATCAGCCTGCTCCATGGAAGTTAACAGTCCACACTGACTGTTTATGAGCAAGAGCCCTCAATAAAGTCATCGGGATGGTTCTCTCCATAGCGTGTCTAATCTCCTCTGGCTGCCTTTCTGGGCCCTCGGCTCCCAATCTATTTTGGTCTCTCTCTTGTTTGACTCATTCTGGGACTTCCGTGCCATAAATCTGAGCCCCCTCCAGTGCTCGATCCCACCAGCAGGCAGACAATTCTGAATTAGCTGCGGTCATGGTTGTCCAAACTGACGGGCAGGGAAACTGAGGCACAGCAGGCTACAGGGCCTCGTCCCGCCTCCTGCAGTGACCCAGCAGCACAGCTGCCAGCAAGGCCCAGGGTTCTGGCTGGTACTTTCACACTGGCTTTGTGGGGAAGGCTGGGGGCCATGTGAATGGTTAGAAAGCTCTTACTGGGCCACACTTAGCCACAAATCCCAGGGCTGTGTGGCAAATGGAATTGCAGTGTGTGTGTGTGAATCAGCCTGCTCCATGGAAGTTAACAGTCCACACTGACTGTTTATGAGCAAGAGCCCTCAATAAAGTCATCGGGATGGTTCTCTCCATAGCGTGTCTAATCTCCTCTGGCTGCCTTTCTGGGCCCTCGGCTCCCAATCTATTTTGGTCTCTCTCTTGTTTGACTCATTCTGGGACTTCCGTGCCATAAATCTGAGCCCCCTCCAGTGCTCGATCCCACCAGCAGGCAGACAATTCTGAATTAGCTGCGGTCATGGTTGTCCAAACTGACGGGCAGGGAAACTGAGGCACAGCAGGCTACAGGGCCTCGTCCCGCCTCCTGCAGTGACCCAGCAGCACAGCTGCCAGCAAGGCCCAGGGTTCTGGCTGGTACTTTCACACTGGCTTTGTGGGGAAGGCTGGGGGCCATGTGAATGGTTAGAAAGCTCTTACTGGGCCACACTTAGCCACAAATCCCAGGGCTGTGTGGCAAATGGAATTGCAGTGTGTGTGTGTGTGGGTGTGTTGCAGCCTTGATGGTGCTGTTTGAAATCCTCCCCATGCCTGGAATTTGACAAGCAACAGAGTAGAGGAGAGTCAGAAAACCCAAAATAAAGGGGATGGGGAAACAAAGAGCCTTCCCAAAGCCATGGTTCAAGTTGTGGGTAGAATATCTTCCTGTTTCTCATGCAGAGCCCCTGCCTTCAGGCCCCAGAGGCTGGCTGGGCTGGTTTGGCCAGTTCAAGGCCAGAGCTTAACTCCTGATTCCAACCCCTCCTGCCCCCACCAGGCCTCCCTGGGTGCAGGGCCTACGTGCTCTGGAGAGGGAAGCATGCAGTGGGGGAGATGAGGAGGCTGTTAGGGTTTCAGACACTTTCTAGGTGCCTCGGGGGACCTACATATTTCCTATGTAAAGTTCAGTCTGTTTGCAATTAGGCCTGTCTTCTTTGCTTATTTCCGGAGAGATTAAAAATAGCGAAATCAGCTTAATCTGGGACTCTCTGAGATCAACAAGGCCACTGTTTCCAACAGTATGAAAATACCAAGCAGCCCCACCCTCATTCACGGATCACATGGTGTGGCAGGCAGGGTAGGCTTTTTGTAATGTAGGAACTTGAAGCTGCACGAATTCTCAACAGATAAGACTCTGTGTTTTGATCCCAGCAAGGATGTCTTCAACTGAAGTAGAAAGGGTTCATACAGTTTAGGGTCTGAAGTTGTCCGAGCTCAAAGCTGTGAAAGCCTTTTCAGAAAAACCTACTGTGGTTCAATTACTTCACTAATTTGTGCTTTTCCTTAGGGATTTGGGACAGAGCAGATCCTGGGCAACTGTAGATACAAAGATGCTGCTCCTGACCTGCCACCATCAGCACAGCAGATGTCCAAGTTTGTTTCATCAGAGATTGAGAGAGATGCTAGGGAAAACCCTCCCATCTGTGAGATGGCTCACTGAGGTGAGGAGGGCCGTGGGTCAGAGGAACACTCCATCTTATGCTCTGCCTTAGCGCAGGAAAGACTGGGCTACAGTAACAAATACAACCACATATCTCAGTTGTCCCACCATCTGAAACTTGGGACATCAAGATTGCCATAGTCAGGGAAGGTAGAACAGGAGGATTGCTGAGATGCTTTTAAGGGCCTGTAAAGTTGGCTAATACCATTTCTGCCCATGTCTCTTTGGCTAGAACCCAGTCACCTGGCTTTGCCCTAACAAGGGACCTTAACAATTTCCCCAGCAAGGGAAGCTGGGAAATACCAGATTTGGGATGAGTAGGCATCATTGGAGGCTTTGACCTGGTGTCATCAGCCATAGCATGGAAGCCTAAAGAACATCCTCAGAAAAACTTCTTATAAGGCTGTAGCAGGGCAGTACCGTGGACTGACAGGGCCTGCTTTCACCTACCACCATTCCCTCCTGGTATAGATGCCCGAAGGAATGTAGCTGCTTCAGGGAGACATCCTGGGGCATAAAGCAGGGCTAGAAGCCAAGATGGGAGCTAGCTAAAGAGAATAAAAAATGTACCCGGCTTATAGTGTAAGTAGATATATCCCAGATCTTCAGGAGGCAGGACCAAAGTCCTTCAGTTGAAAGCATGTGGAACTGTAGTAACTTGTGCTTATGGCCGAGGGTGGGAGGGCCTCCCAGGTGACTCAGTGGGTAAAGAACCTGGCTGCACTGCAGGAGATGTAGGTTTGATCCCTGGGTTTGGAAGATCCTCTGGAGGAGGGCATGGCAACCCACTCCGGCATTCTTGCCTGGGGGATTCCATGGACAGAGGAGCCTGGTGGGCTATATAGTCCATAGGTCGCAGCAGTTGGACATAAGCAACTGAGCACATGCACGTGCTTATGGGGACCAAAGGTCAATTTCCCTACGAGACCCAGGCCAGGTGAAATGTCTTGTTTGTGTCTGTTTCACTTCAGGCTCTCCTACAGGCAGAACTCATGGGAAAAATGCTTTCTCCTGCTCGAGGTGCTTCACCCCAACACCCAAGGCTCCTCTGCTGCCTTCAACTAGGATACAGTGGTCACATCTGTGGGGTAGGGCTCAAGTGCTTTTCTGGGATGGCGGTTAAGAAGGGAAATTCTGCAAATAGTGAAAACTAAACCAAAAGAGATTTAATAAATGAGAGCTGACTTACATACTTCAACAGCAACAGAAATAGTAAAGCAAATCATCCAAACTGAACGGAGTGATCATTATGAATTTCCCTCTATGCTGGGAACTAATAGAACTTTGACAAGAGGATGTCATTTGTATAGAGTCCTCCTTGGTATTGGCTTGAGAATCCAGAGCTGAACCCTCACTAATATGTGGATGAGCTGATGGGAAATTGGTTACAACTGGGTGTTATGGTTAATTTTATTTGTCAACTTATATAGGCTGTGGTGCCAGGTTATCTGGTCAAACACTAGTCTAGATGTTTCTGTGAAGGTATTTTTTAGATGTGATTAATCTTTGCAATCTGTTAGTTTTAAGTAAAGTAGATGACCTTCCATAATGTGGGTGGGTCTTATCCAATCAGTTGAAGGCCTTTAGGACAAAGGATGAGGTTTCCCAAAGAAGAAGGAATTCTGCCTCAAAACTGCAACATGGAAATTTTGTCTGAGTGTCTAACGTTTGGACTCAAGACTGTAACATCAACTCTTATCTGAATCCAGGCTGCCTGCTGCCAATTAGGAAAAAAATCTCTCAACCTCTCTCTTGTCTTATACCTCTATCTCTACCTCCCATTGGCTCTGTTTCTCTGAAGAACTTTGATTAATTCAATGAGGGGAAGGCAGAGATTAAATGAGAAGTCATTTCATAGATGAACAGACTTTTTTTTTTTATGAATTCATAAGGAAAAGGAGTAAATTATAGGGAATTATAAGTTGAAAAGGTATAAACGAGGGAGTTTTACTAAAGTAGTAGTATTTACTATTGCATTAAATATATAACGTGGGGTGTAACACAGACTGAATCAATAGAAATGGTCTAGGGTCTTAGCAATTTCATCTCTGAAGGGAGGTGTTTGCTGGGGGAACTTCCTGTCTGGGGCTCTTGCTCTTCCTGTCTGGGTACATCCTGGTGTGCTTTGCTCACATTAAAGTGTGTGATGAACCTCACTCTGTGCACCTGAGCCACAGATTGTGCTTGCACATTACAGGCCTAGTGCTGGCCCTCCTGCCTTTCTTTTAGTTCCATTTAAGCCTTATGTATTCTTTTAAACAACTGTTAACAAAGGCCAGGGACAGAAAATCTGTCTCAAACTGCTTTCGCAAAAGGGAAATCTAATGGTCCCTGCAACCAAAAGACCTGGAAGGAGAACTAGCATCAGACACGACTGGATTCAGGGCATGTTTTCAGGACATGATTACTTTCCATCTCTCAGCTCTGCTGGCTTCAAACTCGATTTTCACATGACAGAAAAATAGCCGCAGTTCCAGGCCCTACATCTCCCAGATTTGAGGTTTAAGGGAAAGAGTGAGTCTCTTTCCCAGAAATCCTAGAGAAAACCTCAAGGTATCTAATTGAATCTGATTGATCAGCTGCCAGTTCTTAAACTAACCTCTGTGCCCAGGAGAATGGACTGCACTGATTGGCTTAAGCCTGGATCATGTGCTTCATCTTGAGCTGCCCTGGAATCTCATGGACTGAGAACAGAGGACACAGTGGGATTCCCCAGGAGGAAAATGGGGCAGGGGTACCAGAATAGTAGAGTGCCGAATAGATAAAATGATAAACGAGAAAGCTGAAACATTCGCAATCTATTCATTTATGGAAAAGCACCTCTGGGGGCAATGCCAGCGTGAAGTTGCTTTATCCTTTTTTCGCCTGCCCCAGGATCTCTTTCCATCAGTGTTTGGTGCAAATGCCGCTGCCAGGGTGAAGCGAGGTCTATTAGTAAAGTGTTCTTCCCCTAAGTCCCTTTCCCAACACCCAGCTCTATTTCCAGAACCTGATTATAGACACAGTTGGGGAGGAGGTGGGGGAGTATATTTCTGACAAAGTGATGTTTCCATTTCACACATATGACTAATAAGGAACTTGGCCAGGAATAGCTCTTTATACACTTTTGAAAGCCCTGGCCTAGACCATAAATCACTGAATGGAGTTCTATCCACTCCTTTAACTTGAAACTCAGTTTCCATCAGCCCAGTATGCTGCCTGAAGACTGAAGGAACAGAAGGGTGGACACTGACTCTCCGATGGTGTCATCCCATTGGGATAGCCCCTCGGCCTGTGGGGAGGCCGCCTTCCCATAGCATTGCCCTCAGTGGTGATCTGGGGTCAGGCAGAAACTCAGCATGGTCCCTCACTCCCTGCTCTGTATTCCTTGCCAATATAAGCCTTAAAAGTCATGGAAACATCTCTGGTTTTCGTACTCAAGGGATTTCAGCAACAGAGGTCAGAGAGTGGAAGGTCATATAGGAGTATGTGGAAGCGCAGATATCTCTGGGCAGGAAGATGCTTGTCCTTGATGCATCCATGTCAGTAGCAGGAGGAAAGGGCCGAAAGGAGAAGGGTATGGCAGAGCTTGGGCCTCTTAGGAGAGAGAAACCAGGAAAAAGAAGTGTGTCCAGGCTGAGAATCCAGGACACTTTTTCATGCATTTCCATTAGGATAGAGATTCAGAAACCCACCAAGCTTCCAACACAAGAGCTGGAGAATAATGTGGCATGAGATGGTCCACAGAATGAATTGACACATTGACAGCTCAGTAGCAAAGGTTGGGGCTGAAACCGTGAACAAGCAGCCCAACCCAATGGGATCAAATGTAAGCAAGACAGAGCAGGTGGAAGACTCCTTGGCAGCAAGTGGATACCCTGGGGCGATGAAGGAGGGAATTGTTCTCTCTCTTCCAATGAGGGGAACTGTATTCCTCCGTCTTGGCAGAGCTTCCAACTTTCACAGGACCTAGATCTTTGGGGAACCTTGTTTCACCCTATGCCAGCTAAAAATAGTTGGGTGAAATGTGACTGACCAGAGAACCTTTGTCCTCTATTGGGTTTAGCTTTTGGCCAGAGTTAAGAGACTCTCTTCTGAGCCTTATTTTGGTTAAGAACATCATTTGGGGAAGGATGGGATGGTGGGGGGAGCTCTGCAAGGGCAGGCTAAAGGGCATCACATTTCTGGAGTTTAAACGTGTAGGAATCGCGCTTTGTGGTTGGGGGACTTTAAGATCATGCCAAAGAGGGGTAGGAAAGGAGTTCAGATTGAGTATAAAAAACAGCCTTCTAGAGTAATGTCTGTTAAAACTTCTCTTGAAAGTGAGTATTAATAATAGAATTGACAGTTTCCTTACCTATTAAAATAACAACAATAATGTTTGTTTTCTTTCTCCTGTAGCATGTGGACAGATAACCTGAGGTCCAAATTCCCTGGCAGCTGTAACTAGTAAAATCTAGAAGCATACTGATAGCTGATCCTACTGCCAAAGCAACACTCTCAATGGTTGGATTTTCTTTTAATAATAATCCACGATAACTCTCATTTATAGAGTGATGCATTATAACTTGATGCTAAACTCAGTGTTTTACTACTATAATCTCACTGAGTCCTTGCAATGAGCTTGCAGTGGTAAAGAATGGTAAAGAATCCACCTGCAATGCAACCCCTGACAGGCTGCAGTCCATGGGGTCCCAAAGAGTTGGACACGACTGAGTGACTAACACTGAGGCCTTCCAGATGGGAACGACCAGCAAAGGGTCCAGCAAGAGAAATACCTCCCTGTCCTCAGTGCTCTTTGTCAATGAATGTCACCTAAAATCACACTAATTTTCTTGCTAATCATGCAGGTCAACTCATGTCAAATTTACCATCAACATAAACCCCCAAGTTTTTCACATCCTCCCATCCAAGATGGATAGGTCCATTTGTTTAGGCCCCAAGGTTTCAGATGTACCTTTAACCCTATTATTTTTTATCCTGTTACAGTTAGCCAAAATTCATCCAAATTATCTATCATTGGGGGAAATTTTAATCCTTTAATCCAAAGTATGAGCTACTCCTAGCCACTAGTAGATAAGCCTGACCTCTGATGGTTCTTCCTGGTCTCTGATGGAACTGTTGATATAAAGGCTTTCGGGGAGCTTTGAGACACTGATGAAACTGTCTATCCAGGCTGACATTCATCTGTTTATCAGCATTTTAAGGCTTCCCTTGTGGCTCACAGGACTGAGTGACTTTCACTTCACTTCACTTCACTGAGCACATTCCCAGACACTCTATTTATGCTGTCTTTGCTTCATTGTCCTCAAGAATGCCCTAAGGTCCTTCCTGCCTACTGCAATGCCATGAGCTCCCAACTCAGGATTCCCATGCCTTCCCTAAAAGGGCAACTGGAAGGCCATCTCTTTCCTTGGTGACTCCATGCTGATTCGTAATGGCCAGAATTTTCTTTCTCACATCCTTAGAAGACATTCCTTTACCTGTAGATGAAAGAGATTATCCTTGAACCCCGAAGCAGAAGCTACCCTCAGACAGTCAAACTTGTTAACTCTGTGGCTGGGCGTGTCCATCTGTCTATCTGCTCCTCCAGTACCCCTCTTCGTCCTTCTCCCTGGCTCTGTGCCCCAGGAGGCTAACTTTGAGGACATCATCGCTGGGCACCCTTGCCCTCTGGCTTCAGTTGGGTTCAGCCAATGAGAGGTACCCAGAGAGAGGAAGGCAGGGCAACATCAAGGGTGTATATTCCCCTGGTTCCCACCAACCCCTATTTGGCTGTGTCCCTCTACTGTCCCTCTATCCAGGGCTATAGCAGCTGTTGGGCAGTTCTCTCTTAAGGAACTTTCTTTCATGCCTCTGTCCCTCTCCGCATAGGCTCTTACTCCTACTAGCCCTGGAAGGCTTCCCCATACCTTATTAGCTTCCTTTAACTTTACTTAACCTGAAAGTCTTCCCGTTTCTAAATTCTCCTCAATTACCCCTTTGGAGTGTGCCATCTGCCCCCCTGCCAGGATGCTGATGGATACACTCCTGTTCTGAATCATGTTGCCCAAAGCCTTAGACAACAGTGTTCAGGTGTGTGGGAGGTTGTGTAGGTGCTGGTGAGAACATTATAGTGGTTAAGTGCAGAGAATCTATGGTCTAACCAACTGGGGTTGAATTCTATCTCCACCATTTTCTCATTTTGTGGCTATTTAACTTCTTGAACCTCTGCTTTCTCTTCTGCAAAATGGGAACAGGGGCTTCCCTGATAGCTCAGTTGGTAGAGAATCTGCCTGCAATGCAGGAGACCCTGGTTTGATTCCTGGGTCAGGATGATCCACTGGAGAAGGAATAGGCTACCCACTCCAGTATTCTTGGGCTTCCCTTGTGGCTCAGCTGGTAAAGAATCCTCCTGCAATGCGGAAGACCTGGGTTTGATCCCTGTGTTGGGAAGATCCCCTGGAGAAGGGAAAGGGTACCCACTCCAGTATTCTGGCCTGGAGAATTCCATGGACTGTATAGTCCATGGGATTGCAAAGAGTTAGATATGAGTGAGCGACCTTCACTTTCACTTTCAACCCCTTCTCACAGGTCCCCTCCCCTACATTGCAGGTGGATTCTTTACCATCTGAGTCACCAGGGAAGCCCTGGAGGGCCACAGAGAGCATCACCTTGAAAGGAGAAGCACAGATGGCCCTGCATTTGGGGAGAGGCGCAGGGATGGAGGAGGGTGTCAGAGAGCATGGCACGTGAGGAACACATGTGAAAGAAAAGGAGCGGCAGATGAGGGCAACAAGGAAGAGGGAGAACAAGAAAGGGGTCTTCCAGGTTCCTTGTCCATGTTGTGTAGAATGCGAGCACCGTGCCCATTCAGTTCAGTTCAGTCGCTCGGTCGTGTCCGACTCTTTGTGACCCCATGAATCACAGCACGCCAGGCCTCCCTGTCCATCACCAGCTCCCGGAGTTCACTCAGACTCACGTCCATCGAGTCCGTGATGCCATCCAGCCATCTCATCCTCTGTCTTCTCCTCCTGCCCTCAGTCCCTCCCAGCATCAGGGTCTTTTCCAATGAGTCAACTCTTCGCATGAGGTGGCCAAAGTATTGGAGTTTCAGCTTCAGCATCAGTTGTTTCAATGAACACTCAGGACTGATCTCCTTTAGGATGGACTGGTTGGATCTCCCTGCAGTCCAAGGGACTCTCAAGAGTTTTCTCCAACACCACAGTTCAGAAGCATTAATTCTTCGGTGCTCAGCTTTCTTTACAGTCCAACTCTCACATCCATACCTGATCACTGGAAAAACCATAGCCTTGACTAGATGGACCTTTGTTGGCAAAATAATGTCTCTGAAGTCTAAAGAGAGGCCAGACAATTGGAGCTCAGCCTGCCGGCAGTCAGAGGAGGGAGTGAGGTTGTGGGTCTCGCTCCCTGGAGGTGTTCTGGCCACAGGTTGGTGCAGAGGACACTGAGGCGCAGAGTGAAAAGGACGCCCGTATCGATTCAGAGGATCTCTGGTGAGTCTGAATGCCCAGCTGCGTGAGCAATGTTTGCACACTGTTCTTCCTCCCCACTGACCATCCATTGGCTGTGGTCATGGGGACGGAGCACATCCAGTAACTGTTTGAGAACCTCGGGGATGTAGGCTTCTCCAGCGGAGTGGAAAGAGCCTGGGCTCTGGGGTCAGGCAGACCTGGGCTTGCCTCCTCTTGGCCATGTCTGTCTGAGAGACTTCAGAAGATTCACTCAGCTCTTGGGTGCAGGCCCCATGCCGGGGAGCGGAGTTCAGGGAGCTGCCGCGCTCTCTGCCTCCCGCTCTGCAGCATGCATTGTAGGACATACAGGGGTAACATGGGTGGAGCCTGGGCTCAGCCCATGCTTAGTTCCCTTTGCCTTTTATTTCTTGCAAGGAGCTAGAGCTAGGGACATTGGCAGGAAATCGTGAAGGCCCAGAGATTTCATGGGCTTTCATGCAAAATTTGTCCCCCTCTGTCCTTCAAAGGTGCTGAGCACCAGGCCTGCCTCTTGCTCCTTCCTAAACGGCCGCTCTTTCTCCACAGCTTGTTCATGGCTCATTCCTCCCCCTCAATAGCTTTTCCTTGAAGATCCTACCCATAATTTGGTGGCAGTGGTGGTGGGTGGGTGGGGTTGGGAGGTTGGTGACAATAATAGGGTGGCCACTCTTTCTCAGCAGGCGGAACCTCCTCTTCCTGTGTTCCTGGGTCTTGATTCTGTACAATTCTCCATGTCCTGGGTGGGGTGAGAAGCCTTCCAGTTTCAGAGTTCACAAGCAGCCTGAACGAGTGGGTGTTCCACCCATTTGTCGAGGTTCAGCCCAGACACCAGCTCCTCTGGGAAGCAGTGCCTGGTTTCTCCCTGTTCCCTGAACATTCTGTGCCATACAAGCAAGCACTGTCAAGGGCCAGTCTCTTTGCCTGCGTCACTGCAGTCTTCCCAACCCCAGAGTAAACCCTCGAGGGCTGGGGCCAGGTCATCTGATTTTCTGAATCCATCATAATGTTTATCTCTGTCTTGGGAAGACAGTGAAAAGGTGAAAGCATGAGTTGTTCAGTCATGTCCGACTCTTTGCGACCCTATGGACTATAGACTGCCAGGCTCCTCTGCCCATGGAATTCACTAGGCAGAAATACTGGAGTGGGTAGCCATTCCCTTCTCCAGGGGATCTTTCCGACCCAGGAATCGAACGCAGGTCTCCTGCATTGCAGGCTAATTTCTTTACCATCTGAGCCACCCAGGAAGGCCAAAGTGAAAGCATTAGTCACTCAGTTAGTAGGTACCCAATAAAAGCTGCTTGATTTTTTTTTTTTNGCAGGTGGATTCTTTACCATCTGAGTCACCAGGGAAGCCCTGGAGGGCCACAGAGAGCATCACCTTGAAAGGAGAAGCACAGATGGCCCTGCATTTGGGGAGAGGCGCAGGGATGGAGGAGGGTGTCAGAGAGCATGGCACGTGAGGAACACATGTGAAAGAAAAGGAGCGGCAGATGAGGGCAACAAGGAAGAGGGAGAACAAGAAAGGGGTCTTCCAGGTTCCTTGTCCATGTTGTGTAGAATGCGAGCACCGTGCCCATTCAGTTCAGTTCAGTCGCTCGGTCGTGTCCGACTCTTTGTGACCCCATGAATCACAGCACGCCAGGCCTCCCTGTCCATCACCAGCTCCCGGAGTTCACTCAGACTCACGTCCATCGAGTCCGTGATGCCATCCAGCCATCTCATCCTCTGTCTTCTCCTCCTGCCCTCAGTCCCTCCCAGCATCAGGGTCTTTTCCAATGAGTCAACTCTTCGCATGAGGTGGCCAAAGTATTGGAGTTTCAGCTTCAGCATCAGTTGTTTCAATGAACACTCAGGACTGATCTCCTTTAGGATGGACTGGTTGGATCTCCCTGCAGTCCAAGGGACTCTCAAGAGTTTTCTCCAACACCACAGTTCAGAAGCATTAATTCTTCGGTGCTCAGCTTTCTTTACAGTCCAACTCTCACATCCATACCTGATCACTGGAAAAACCATAGCCTTGACTAGATGGACCTTTGTTGGCAAAATAATGTCTCTGAAGTCTAAAGAGAGGCCAGACAATTGGAGCTCAGCCTGCCGGCAGTCAGAGGAGGGAGTGAGGTTGTGGGTCTCGCTCCCTGGAGGTGTTCTGGCCACAGGTTGGTGCAGAGGACACTGAGGCGCAGAGTGAAAAGGACGCCCGTATCGATTCAGAGGATCTCTGGTGAGTCTGAATGCCCAGCTGCGTGAGCAATGTTTGCACACTGTTCTTCCTCCCCACTGACCATCCATTGGCTGTGGTCATGGGGACGGAGCACATCCAGTAACTGTTTGAGAACCTCGGGGATGTAGGCTTCTCCAGCGGAGTGGAAAGAGCCTGGGCTCTGGGGTCAGGCAGACCTGGGCTTGCCTCCTCTTGGCCATGTCTGTCTGAGAGACTTCAGAAGATTCACTCAGCTCTTGGGTGCAGGCCCCATGCCGGGGAGCGGAGTTCAGGGAGCTGCCGCGCTCTCTGCCTCCCGCTCTGCAGCATGCATTGTAGGACATACAGGGGTAACATGGGTGGAGCCTGGGCTCAGCCCATGCTTAGTTCCCTTTGCCTTTTATTTCTTGCAAGGAGCTAGAGCTAGGGACATTGGCAGGAAATCGTGAAGGCCCAGAGATTTCATGGGCTTTCATGCAAAATTTGTCCCCCTCTGTCCTTCAAAGGTGCTGAGCACCAGGCCTGCCTCTTGCTCCTTCCTAAACGGCCGCTCTTTCTCCACAGCTTGTTCATGGCTCATTCCTCCCCCTCAATAGCTTTTCCTTGAAGATCCTACCCATAATTTGGTGGCAGTGGTGGTGGGTGGGTGGGGTTGGGAGGTTGGTGACAATAATAGGGTGGCCACTCTTTCTCAGCAGGCGGAACCTCCTCTTCCTGTGTTCCTGGGTCTTGATTCTGTACAATTCTCCATGTCCTGGGTGGGGTGAGAAGCCTTCCAGTTTCAGAGTTCACAAGCAGCCTGAACGAGTGGGTGTTCCACCCATTTGTCGAGGTTCAGCCCAGACACCAGCTCCTCTGGGAAGCAGTGCCTGGTTTCTCCCTGTTCCCTGAACATTCTGTGCCATACAAGCAAGCACTGTCAAGGGCCAGTCTCTTTGCCTGCGTCACTGCAGTCTTCCCAACCCCAGAGTAAACCCTCGAGGGCTGGGGCCAGGTCATCTGATTTTCTGAATCCATCATAATGTTTATCTCTGTCTTGGGAAGACAGTGAAAAGGTGAAAGCATGAGTTGTTCAGTCATGTCCGACTCTTTGCGACCCTATGGACTATAGACTGCCAGGCTCCTCTGCCCATGGAATTCACTAGGCAGAAATACTGGAGTGGGTAGCCATTCCCTTCTCCAGGGGATCTTTCCGACCCAGGAATCGAACGCAGGTCTCCTGCATTGCAGGCTAATTTCTTTACCATCTGAGCCACCCAGGAAGGCCAAAGTGAAAGCATTAGTCACTCAGTTAGTAGGTACCCAATAAAAGCTGCTTGATTTTTTTTTTTTTCCCCAACCTTCCTCTCATGGAAGTCTAAGTCTAGAGCAGAAGGAGTAAACAGAAAGTTAGCATTCATTCATTCAACCAACATTTCACAAATGTCTCAAACTTGTGATTCATACACTAAAACTGCCCATAGGCATGTCTCATGAGGTCAACAGTCAGTTTATTGCAAATGTTTTTTTTTTTTTTAAACTGCCTACAGATTTTACTCTGAATTTCTGGGCTCTCTTAAATGTTCGGCTGATACTGAGCTGTGGCTCCCCTCTGTAGAAAGGCCTTCTCTAGGTCATGGCGGTCTACCCAGCTTTACCCCTTTGGGTTCCTGCTAGCCTCCTTTGGCGTTTGCATTTAGTTTGAGAGCGACTGACATCAGTAGGAATCCCACGGCATTTTGAGTTTAGAGATATCTGACTTTCTGGGTTATATCTTGATCTGCTCTAGGATATGCCCCTCCAACCCAGTTCAGCCCAAGATTCTTTCTCTTCCTGGGGCGCCAAGTCCTGATTCCCACAGTGGGCCGCCTGCCTCCAGTCGGTCTTGCGGACAGCTTTTGGCAGTAACCTGAGCATCCCTGCCCCGGGGCCTCGCCCAGCGCGTGGGCAACACTAGGCGGGCAGGTGTGTGCCCCAGCAGGGCCCGGCTTCAGGCTGAGCCCAGAGATCCCAGCAGCTGCTTTGCGTGTGTCAGCTCCCAGGCCAGGGGTGCGGGGAGGCTGTGTGGGGAGACCACCCACTCCAAGTGCCACTTCCCGAGAACCTCCTTTCAAAGGTGCCCTGGGAAGTGACCCTCCATTTGGCCCGGGGCAGTGACCCGAGGTTGCCCACGCTCTGAGGGCAGTAGGGACCCTGCCGAGGGCCCACTTCCTGCCCTCCTCAGGCCCAGTTTTCAAAGCTGTCGATTCACTCTTGCTTCTCTTCCCGCCCGCCTCTTGCCCTCCTCTCCTCCCCAACATTCTTTGCTTCTTGTTTATATTGCAGAAAACATCTGCGAGAGTGAATGACGGAGATGAAAGATCTTGGCAAAGAGCTATTTTTCTTTGCTTGGCTTAAAGGGGGACACATGAAGACTTCAGCCTCGCCCTCGCCCTCCCCAGCGGGACCCCCCCCCCCACCTCCCGGGGAGAGGAGAGATGGGATCTGCATGAAGACGGACCAGAAGGTGGCCCAGCCGGCCCCCAGTCCCCAGGCAGGGGAGGGTGTTTCCTCCAGTGGAACAGGCTGGCCTGGAGGAAAAGTCCGGGGAAAGAGGCTCGGCTTGCTTCTGCAGCTGGGTCTGCAGCGTTTCCTGCTGGCTCTCTGTGCTCTGCCTGCACGCGCTGCAGGCAGCGTGGCCATGTCCACTGGCAGCAAACCCCTTGTTCTGAGCTCTGAAGCATGTTATGGAGGAGGGACCATCCCACCAGCTTTCCTCCCTTCTGCTTCTCTCTCTTGACGGCTTGCTCAGTTTTACAGGGAATGACAGCCTGGACTTCATGTCTTCTCTCCCACTTCAAAGGAGCTGTGTGGTTCTGGATAAGTTAGTAACTTTTCTGATCCTCAGTTTCTCCATCTGTGAAATGGGGATAGTGATACTTAACTTCACACAGAATGGAACAATATAACAAGCACGCTTCATACAAAACTGGGCACTTCATAAATACTTAAAAAATGGTGACGAGGGGGTGGCGCTGGTGGCGAAGATGATGACCCGATGGGATGTGGGGTGGGAGGGAAGGAGAAAGTTGATGCTGAGTCTCTGGGTGACTTGCAGGACCTCCATCTTCTCTGCAGATTGAGTTGAGTTTTTCCCCTTCTCTCTGTAGAGGGATTAGGATCATGAAGTAGAGCAGATACTCTTGACATAGCTGAGATGAAGGGGCGATGGGGAAACTTCACCATTCTTAGCCCTGTAGGGGCTGTTTCTCTGTGTCTGTAGGCTCCAGCGGAGGGAGGTCGGAAGCCCTTGTTGTGTAGATGAACCCCCTGTGCCATGCATCGTGAAGACAGACCTGTCAGGGCTGGCTGGGGCCTGGTGGCCTGGGGTCTCTGGGATGCTGGCTTAGAGGTTCCCACAGGAAAAGGCAGAGGATGAGGCTGCCCCCAGAGGGTGGCTTGGGGAGTGCTTCCCCCCGATGTCACCTGCCCACCTGGCCCAGAACCTCCCTCCTTTACACACTGCCCGACAGTCCTGCTCCTGGAGTCCTGCGATGGCCGTGGTCAGATCTCAGGAAGATACCAGCATCTGGACCAGGGCAGGGCAGCTCTCATTTGGGAAAATGCTGAGCAGATTCTTATCAGGATGGCACATGGCGGGGTAAGTGTGACTCAGGTACCGCAGGAAGAAGAGAAGCTGGCACAGATGTACAGCTTAGGCGGAAAGCAGCTGACAGCAGAGGTCCAGGGAGAGAAACTTGCTCCTAGCCTGCTCACTGACAAACTGAATCTGGCAGGCTGGCCAATAGAGTCCAGGATGTTTGTTCATAGATGCTAAAGCAGGTGGGCACAGAGCGGAAGGCCCAGGCTGACAGCCTGTCCCAAGGCTACTGGACTTGTTCTGTCAAACCTTTCGCACCCCGTGGAGAGGTGACCGTCTTCTGTGCATAGGCCTCCTGCTGTGAAGTACAGACCTAGGAAGCAGAAGCCTGGATCTGTCTCTTCCTTGAGAACTTGGATGCCTGAGGCCCCCAGACTGACCCCTACCAGGGGAGGAGGCACCCTGACTGAGGCATCTACCAGCTCACCTCTGCGCCTGTGAGCTGGACCCTTCCGGTCAGTGTCAGGCTACTCAGGCTCCCCCGCGAGGCTCACTCTGTATCATTATACAACCATCTATTTAATGATGGGGAAACTGAGTCAAAGAGGCCAAGCGTCATGTTTGGTCACACAGCAATAAGTTCCAGTTAGGCTGTGAACCTGGTCTGGGTGGCTTCGGAGCCTCTGCATCCCCTCTCCACCAGACCAGCCTGACCAGCTGGGGATGTCCCTAATGCAGGGATCAAATTGCCAACCTCTGCTGGATCATCGAAAAAGCAAGAGAGTTCCAGAAAAACATCTCTTTCTGCTTTATTGACTATGCCAAAGCCTTTGACTGTGTGGATCACAATAAACTGTGGAAAATTCTGAGAGAGATGGGAATACCAGACCACCTGACCTGCCTCTTGAGAAACCTGCATGCAGGTCAGGAAGCAACAGTTAGAACTGGACATGGAACAACAGACTGGTTCCAAATAGGAAAAGGAGTACATCAAGGCTGTATATTGTCACTCTGCTTATTTAACTTATATGCAGAGTACATCATGAGAAACGCTGGGCTGGAGGAAGCACAAGCTGGAATCAAGATTGCAGGGAGAAATATCAATAACCTCAGACATGCAGATGACACCACCCTTATGGTAGAAAGTGAAGAAGAACTAAAGAGCCTCTTGATGAAAGTGAAAGAGGAGAGCGAAAAAGTTGGCTTAAAGCTCAACATTCAGAAAACAAAGATCATGGCATTTAGTCCCATCACTTCATGGGAAATAGATGGGGAAACAGTGGAAACAGTGGCTGACTTTATTTTGGGGGGCTCCAAAATCA
>SJYX01002923.1:4976-24943 GCA_006410675.1 Oreotragus oreotragus | reverse complement strand
CCCTGGAATTTCTTTGGAAGGAATGATGCTAAAGCTGAAACTCCAGTACTTTGGCCACCTCATGCGAAGAGTTGACTCATTGGAAAAGACTCTGGTGCTGGGAGGGATTGGGGGCAGGAGGAAAAGGGGACGACAGAGGATAAGATGACTGGATGGCATCACTGACTCGATACATGTGAGTTTGAGTGAACTCTGGGAGATGGTGATGGACAGGAAGGCCTGGCGTGCTGCGATTCATGGGGTCACAAAGAGTCAGACATGACTGAGTGACTGAACTGAACTGAACTGAGCCTTGAAGTACACCATTGTGCATAATTGTGGCTATTTTGTTAAAGGATATATTCTTAGGCAAAAATATGCTCATTTTAAGATTTTTGATACATATTGCCAAATTGCCCTCTAAATTGTGACAGTTTACAGTCCTTGTTACAATGATTTATTATTATTATTATTATTGTCTATTAGGTGTTTATACATGGATGTCTCCAACTGCGCTCACCTTTAGTCCCATCTACAAATCTTTTTTCTTAACTCTTTTATCACAGACATTTTTAGTTCCTACCATGACTCGGGCACACTGCTGTAGGTATGGAAGAGGATACAGCAGTGACTCAAACTGACAAAGTTGTACTCAAGTTGTCAATACCATCCTTCCTTAATCACACCTTTATGACCAGTTACCTAAGCAAGAAAGCTGATAATTACCCAAGTATTCTCTGTTTTAACCTCTACACCAGTTTCTGCCTTAACTCCCTCATGAGTCTGTTCCCCCGTCACCACCCCAGGGTCCCTGCTTGGCTGCACTCAGCACTCGGAGCTTCCCTTCTGCTCTCCAGGGGCGGCATCCCCTGGCCTCCCAGGCTCCATCTTCTCAACACCCCTGGTCCATCCTTCACGTGGCTCCAGAATGACCATTCTAAATCTCAAATCTGATCACGGTAGACACGTAAAAAATGTCTCTAACTACAGGGTAAAGCTCAAGTCCTCATCTCGCCAGCCTCCTCTCTCATCATTCCACTCTAAAGTTCAATCAGGGTTCCCAGGACATGTCATTTTCCTCTCAGATGTCCCCACCACTCTGCCTGTGTTTATGCCTACAATACCTACTAGTGCAACAGAAAGCTCAAAGTATGTGTGCCTTGTAGCATGTTAAAAAATGAATTCAAAATGGGTCAAAGACCAAATGTAAGAGCTAAACCAATAAAACCCTTAGAAGAAATCATAACAGCTTCATGACGTTGGATTTGGCAATGATTTCCCTGATGTGACACCAAAACCACAGGCCACAAAAGGAAAAACAGGTAAAATGGAGAATATCAAAATTAAAAGCTGGTGTGCAAACAAGACAATCAACAGAGTGAAAAGAAAACCCACAGGGTGGGAGAAAATACTTGCAAATGATGAGGGGTTAATATCCGGAATATATGAAGAATGCTTACAACACAACAATAAAATCCAAACAACCTGATTGAGAAATGGGCAAATAATTTGAATAGACGTTTCACCAAAGAAGATGTACAAATGGTACTGAACATCACTAATTGTTAGGGAAATGCAAACTAAAGCCACAGTGAGATACCACTTCATACCCATTAGGATACTATTATCCAAAAAAAAAAAAAAACAACCCCAAAACAATAACAGAAAAGAACAAGTATCCATGAGAAAGTAGACCGATTGGAACCCTCGTGAACGACTGATGGAAATATGAAATGGTGCAGCAGCTATGGAAAACAGTATGGCAGTTTCTCAGTAAATTAAAACTAGAATTGCCATGTGATTCAGCAATTCCACTTTCGGATATGAACTGAAAGGAGGGACTCGATGAAACATCTGTACACCCCTGTTCCCAGGAGCATTATTCGTTATTCAAAAAGTGGAAGCAACGCAACAATCCACTGACAGATGAGTGAATAAGGAAAGTATAGTCTATACATGTGGGAATAATAATTCAGCCTTAAAAAGGAAGGGAATTCTGACATGTGACAACACGGATGAACCTTGAGGACATTATGCTAAGTGAAAAACGACAGTCACAAAAGGACAAATACTATATGGCTCCACTTCTATGAGGCACCGAAATTAAGCAGATTCATAGAGACAGAAAGCAGAGTGGTGGCTGTCAGGATGCGGGGTTGGGGAAAACAAGGAGCTGGTGTTGCGTGAGCACAGAGCTTCAGTTTTGCAAGATGATTAACTTCTGGAAATGGATGGTGGTGTTTGCACAACTTTGTGAATGCACTTACCCCTACTGAACTGTACACCGAAAAAGGGTTAAAATGGTAAACTTCACATTCTGTAAATTTTACTATAATTGAAACAAAGCCAAACAAAAATGTGTGCCCTATTAACAGTAGGGCAGATGATCCCGTTACCATATAAAGGACAGACCATTACTTGAGTACAAATAGTACCACCTGTATTCTGAAAATTCTGGTAACAGAAACCAGAACTTTATAATTACATGTAAATATAATCAGAGTTCCTTTATGCCTAAACTAGACATGGTTTAAAGAAATAAAATATATTGCTACCAGAGGAAGCCAAATGGAAAAAACATATGCTGCTGTCAATGTAGTCCCCCACTTTTTAGCCAACTTTTCTGAGGAAATTAGAAAACTGCTTCTTCCTTTTCTGTCTGGTCTCCCAGGGCAGAGAGCAACCAGGAAGGAGCAAGTTACTACCTCGGAGTTTGAGTGCAGGCTGACTTCTCCAGGCTGCAGGCAACATCTCCCTGTGCGCCTTCAGGACAAATTGACTGTTGATAAATTTGCAGATGCTGAAAATGCTGAAGGTGACTTGGGGATGGACAATGGAGAAGTACTCATCTAATCGAATCTTCTGGGTTTGGAGACCCGGGACGTACTTCTGAATGCTCACTCCAGCTTGTTTAACCTGCAGCTATCCACAGGGGACACACGTGAGACCGCCTAAGAGACAGCAACCTGAACAGTAAACGTTCCTCTAGAAATAACACACCCCCCCATGCTTTGTGACTCGCTACGGGTGAAGGGAATGAAAGAAATACCCCGGTAGTGATGAAACATTTAAAAGGCAAACCTGCAGCTGACCTCTGAAAGAGAAAGGAACGGCATGGGAGGGCCGGAGAGCACATTCATTTCTTGACTCACAGGAAAGAGGCTGAAGCTGTCCGTGGGGATAACGGTTCTTTCCTAGCGTTAGCCCTCTCTTCTGACTTTGTCGCTCTTTGGAATTAACTAATAAAGGAACGAGAAAATTCTGTAGCTTGGGCCTGACACCCAGATCTGGATGAGGAAAGGAATTCATGATGGAGATGGGGTCACCTTTCACTGCCATCTCCAGGGAACACACAGAAGGAAAAAACAAAATAAGTGTCCTTTACATAAAAAGTCCAACCAGGGTTATCCAGGAACACTTAAATTAACTTCACTCTGTCAGGCTATAGACATCAACCTAACCATATGGAGTAAGGGTCATTAAATTGTCTATTTCTATGCCCAAAACCTAAAAAGAAAGGGAGTGTTTAAGTAGATCAGAATTTTAAATATTAATAGTAGCAGTAATTGTAATAATTAATACTAATATCCTCATGGCATTGCGGGAAAGTCACAGTACATAGCTTTATAATGTATAGTTATTTCACCCAGCGGTGTTTGATTTTCTCAGATCATAAATTCTTTGCAGCCAGAGATGACTCTCATGTGATGTTTCCTCAAACATCACAGAATCTGTAGCCAGCAATCTACTGGTAAGGGATCATGTGACATAGATATGCATTCACATAAATATCAGAGGAAGTCAGAATGACTGAAGGCATTTTTAACTGGCAGTTTTGGGACCAAATTTATTTTGCCCTTAAATGAGTTTATAATTCAATTTTATCAATCACTTTTATCCAAGGAAACTGACCACACTTAAATGATCACTGTCCTCCACCCCTCCCACAGACCAGTAGGTACAGGCCTCTCCCTCCTCCTTCAAGATGCAGAAAGACAAGCCTGGTGGAACGGAGCCATCCATGGTGGCTGTAAAGATGGGGTGTGGTCACATTTAGAATCCCACCCTGCCACTGCTGCTGTGGGCTTTTGTCTCTTGCTGGAGTGACTGCAGTGTCCCTTCTCTTTTCTCTAATGGCAAATTTGTTCATGCACCCACTGGTTCAAACCCCCTGGAACTGCTCCCTTCCGCATCCATTAAGAAGATGCTGCATTCTGGAGGATGCCACAATGAAAAGGAAGGTAGCAGTCCTGCCAGGCTAAATCCTAGCCTCCCAAACCCTGGGTACTCCTCGGGGACTTGAGAGTCCCCACCAGCTGTCGAAGACTATGAGACTTACTCCCCTCCCCAGCCTATCCCCCGTTCAAGAGAGACAAGTCCCCCTTACTGATTCATCAAATATCACGTGAAAGGGAAAAGCAGTGCAGAAGGTCTTTGCCTCTATCCAGAGCCGCTTGGGATAAATCAGCTCAAAGGTGTCCCTGAGATGCCCTGGATGGAGAAAAAGAATCCCATTCATTCACAGACAACACTCAGGCCACCAACCCCAGAGACCATCTCAAACGTTTTCCCGGCAGAGCGCAGTCCTGCCCCTCAGCATCTCAAGCTCCCTCAGCATCTCCAGATGGCCACGGCAATTCTGCTTCCAAATTAAAACAAACAGAAAACTTGCTACCAGGTTGAGAAGCGCCCCCCTGCCCCCTGCCAAGTTTCTGCCCGCCGCTCAAGGGTTCCTGGGCCAATTGAGTGTGTCTCGCCATGAAAACAGGGCCGGCATTGAAACGCTGACAGCCAGACAATGAGCTCGCCGAGCGCAGCGTGCGCGCCTGGCCGGCGTCAGGGACATTTGCCATGGAGCTCTGCAGACTGACAGTTTTGGGTGGCACATGAAAATTTCATCCAACAGCCCTATTTGGCAGGGTGTGGAGATTCGAAACGGAGCCTTTTTGATATGAAAATCTCCTAGACAAAGGATGTCAATTGCATGTTTGACGCGTTTGCAGAGGCTTGAAGGACTCAAAATGCAGTCCTTTGAGCACAGTCCATCTTCTCCCAGACACATGTCATCACGACCCATGGTTTATGACCACGGGTCTCCAGCCCCCTGTTCTGACTCAGGTCTTAGGTGCTGATCATGAGACTGGACATCAGCGGGGGCATGCCTTCGAGAGCCTGATACCTTCGCTTCGCAGGGGGAAGATGGAGCACTTAGGCTCCCCAGGGACACAGCCAGAACTCTGTGATCCTGGCTCCCGACAGAGTGTCCTTCACACTCCTGGACATCATGGTTTTTATCTACAGACTTCCGGGCCAGATCTGCCTCCTCTTCAACACAGTCACCAACGGGAGCTCAGTCCTGTCTCCCCTCCAGCAGCTTCCCCCAGTTGCAGGGGAGACTGTGCCTCCGTATTACCCCCAGCACAAGTGAAAGGGGCAAAGGAAGGCAGGTTAGAGGTAGTGTTTTGAAGCTATAAACAATGCCCACCAAATCCAAGCTCTGCAGAAATCAGTGACCATCCTCAGGATTCACACCAGGTGGGTCTTCCACCGGCTTGTACCCTTACTCCTGGACATCATGGTTTTTATCTACAGACTTCCGGGCCAGATCTGCCTCCTCTTCAACACAGTCACCAACGGGAGCTCAGTCCTGTCTCCCCTCCAGCAGCTTCCCCCAGTTGCAGGGGAGACTGTGCCTCCGTATTACCCCCAGCACAAGTGAAAGGGGCAAAGGAAGGCAGGTTAGAGGTAGTGTTTTGAAGCTATAAACAATGCCCACCAAATCCAAGCTCTGCAGAAATCAGTGACCATCCTCAGGATTCACACCAGGCGGGTCTTCCACCGGCTTGTACCCTATCCCAAAGGGGTTAACCTTCCGTATCTGTTTCCCATTGCTTCTCAGGAAGTGATTTTTTTTTTTTTTTTTAGTATAGTTGATTTAAAATGTTCTGTTAGTTTCTGCTGTCACAAGGTGGGGTGAAAGTCGCTCAATCGTGTCCCACCCTTTGCGACCCCATGGACTGTAGCCCACCAAGCTCTTCTGTCCAAGGAATTCTCCAGGCAAGAATACTGGAGTGGGTTGCCATTTCCTTCTCTAGGGGATCTTCCAGACCCAGGGATTAAACAGGTCTCCTGCATTGCAGGCAGATTCTTTCCCATCTGAGCTGCCCTGCTGTATACCATAGTGAATTCATTATACCCATACATATATCCCCTCTCTTTTAGATTACTTCCTCTGAAATTCTTTCAATTGATTTAATAAACCAGATGAATCTAGGGTTGAAAAATCAGTGGCATCCTGATGATAGAAGACTTGGCCCATTTGTGTGCAGGAAACAATTACCCTGGTCTCAGAGCTGAGGTCAGAAGAGCCCACTCACCTTTTCTGAACATGACTATGTTCCTCACAACTTCCCAGCGGGACTTTTTCAGGGCATGAATAGAGACACTCAAATATTTCTCTTTCATCCTAAGGAAAGCTGCCTCCGGGGTCTGCAGATAGCAGGGAGGGAAGCACACACAACTGGTCATGTGACTGGTCATGTGACAGGAGGTGCACAAGCCCCTTTGGTTAGGATGGGGCCAGAGGAACAATGGGGCCATGCAAGGTCCACTTTAGCAAGATTTCATAAGCCCCAAGACTGTTATCCAATTAATCCTCATGCTGTTTCTCCACCAAAGGCAGCAGGTTATAAAATCTCAAGGAGGGTGGTGTTGGTGACAGGAAAATCAGCTGGTGACTTCTCTTCCTGTGGGTGAAGATTCTGCAGTGAGCAAAGCAAGCTTTGAGCACTCTGAGATGCAAACATTCTGTGCTCCAGGAATCACAGACTTCTCTGGATAGTCCTATGAGCTATGTGGACACAGAGAGCCATGCCTCTGATAGATATGGTATTTAGGTAAACTGATAACAGTCACTCCACAAGCTGCAATCACGGCAGCCATTCACAGGCTTCTGAGTTCACTCCAGGCCCCAGCCTGGCCCCAGCTGCAGAAATGGGCACTCGGGACTTAAAAAGTCAATTTGCATCATGGGAATTGCAAAATAAGCCACAAGCTCCAAATTTCAAGGCCTTTACGTTGATAGTTTTTTAACAGACAAAAATGTGCCAGGCTAAGGTCCATTCCCAAAGAGCCTCCCAATTTTTATTCAAATGAGCTTAGTCCAATGGCTCTCAACCAACAGTAACTTTGTTTCCCACTCCTACTCTGAGGACGCTTGGCAGTGCCCAGAGACGTTTTTGATTGCCACAACCCTGGTGGTGGGGGGAGAGCCGGGTGCCACTATCATCTAGTGAGTAGACCAAGGATGCTGCTAAACTCCCACAGGACCGCCCATCATAACGAAGAATTATCTGGTCCAGAATGTCAGCAGGGCTGAGACTGAAACACCCCACCCTGACTCCACTTTTAGAAGGTCCAGTTGATTCTGTTCTTTGCATCGACTGTTCTGAGCCTGGTCGCTCCCCAGGGAGACTGTGCTTTCTGAAAACACACCACACCCGGTACCTCTCCGTCTTTCTGGCCGTCCTGACTGTCTTGTGATCCTTTTGGCTCTGCCCTTCTCATCTGTCCGTGTGGCTTTTGCACAACCAGAAACACGACGTGCTCCTTCTTCCCCGTCCTCTCCTCCTCCTGCTTCACGTCAAGGATATCCATGGTTACGTCAGTGTCGGAGAAGTCCTTGGCCACAGCTTCCAGGATCCCTGCAGCAGAAGGGCAGGTGAGGGATGGCAGGAGGCAAAATCGTAAAGCAAGTCAAGTTATACAACGTTTGATAAATATTCCCGAGTCCACCAAGCCTAGGCCCTGTGTCAGAGCAGGCAGCACATGACAGATTAACAAACTAAAAATAATAATTTAAAGGTGGTGATTTCTATAACTAGGCACTAAATATATTCCTGCCACTCTAATTTCTAGTTTCGCATCTATTCATTGGTTTGTTTTTTTCCAGGAAGGCATGCAACTCATTAAACAAACTCTAGAGAAAATGTAAGAAAAAGTCAACTATAAAAGTATTAATGATCATGTTTTTTAAAGTGTTCCTCTAAAAATCTATCCTCCCCAAACCAATAGAGTACTGTAAAGTAAAATAAAGTAAAATGGAAGCTCTAAAAAATAATAAAAAAGTCTATCCCAGGGTTTTAATATAAAACATCAGAAAAGCATGCATGAAGATGTTCATTTCAGCAGTTTGCAATAGCAAAAGAGTAGAATCCACTGAAAATTCAACAATAGGTGACTAATTATGATATAGAATATGAGTCAGCCATTGAAGACGCAGCTTTAAAGACTCTGTGAGGAGCTTCCCTGGAGGTCCCAGTGGTTAAGACCTCCTCTTCCAATGCAGGGGATGTGGGCTTGATCACTAGTCTGGGAGCTAAGATGCCTCTTGGCCAAAAAACCAAAACACAAAACAGAAGCAATATTGTAACAAATTCAATAAAGACTTTAAAAATGATCCACAGCAAAAAAAAAAAAATAAGACTGAAAATCTGAAAGGATGCTTTTTCTATAATACTGAATACAACAAAAGGACACAAAGTAATATGCAGAATTATCACAATTACGTGAAAACTCACATGATGAAAATGCTGAAATGAAAATCATTCCTTCGTTTGGTACTTGGAAACTTATTTCAAGGCTCAACTTTGGGAGTTATGGTCAATAGCAAAAAGTCAGGCTATGAAAGGGATGGGACTTGAACTTCCTACCCACAGCCGACTCTTACGCATTCTGGGGAATCTATGGGGAAAGACATCCTTACTCCGTAGACCTCACAGCTCTGGGTCTGGTTAAGCCATCCCCATACCTGGTACAATGTGGCACAGACCGCTTCTATCAAAGTAGTAATGGAGAAGCATCTTCCCCTCTGCCCCTCTCTCCACACGAAAGGATGATGCATTCATCTCCTGTTTAAAAGACACAGCACATTTTTCCCAGTGGATACAGGTTATCTAAACTATGCTCTTGAGACTTTGTGAAGCAACAGTACTTACTTATCACGTCACATAGAACTGTATCTCCAACCCCCTTCCAATCACATCCAGTGGAGAGTGGCCTAGGTCCCTACCGGTCCTTAGAACAGTCAGGGAGGAACTTTCTACACCTCTAGGATAGGCTGGGGTCTTTGACCCTCGTCTAGCAGGAAGAAGTTTCATAAGAAAAGACCTCCAGCCCCATAGCCCTTGAGAACAAGGGTATAGAGTCTCTCCAGGGGAATGAGACAGGCTGAGACCCTTTGCTGCAGTCGCTGCAGTGCTTGCACCTATACACACCTCTTCTAGAACAACAAAATACAAAGAAACTGTATGGGGTAAAAATAACCATGTGCATGCAAGAGGTTGGGGCAAATTCTGGACAAAAGATACAGAGACCAAAAATCCCCTACTGCTACTTCTGAAGAGCCAGGAGCAAAAACTCAGTGTCGGGAGAAAAAGCAGGGTCCTGAGCGTGCCCCTGCACTCAGCACCACCAGAGGGGTGGGCAAAATGCCTAAGCCAGCCCCCCAGCTCGACCTCTGGACATATGCCTGCCCTCACCCCATATGAGGAACAAGCTTTGCTCCCTTTGGGGAATAGGCATGCAAGGGAACCTGTTACTTGTGCTTGCTCCCCCCTTGCTTCAGTGTTAACAAGTTCAGTCATGTCTGACTCTGGGAGATCCTATGGACTGTAGCCTGCCAGGCTCCTCTGTCCATGGGATCCTCCAGACAAGAGTACTGGAGTGAGTTGCCATGCCCTCCTCCCCTGCTGCAGTCGGGAATTTTATATTATACCTAATCACCTAACCAACTCTACATGCAAGTATTATTGCTGCTGTTGTTTAATCACTAAGTCATGCACAACTCTTTTGTGACCCCCTGGACTGTATGTAGCCTGCCAGGCTCCCCTCTCTGTCTGTGGGATTCTCCAGGCCAGAATACTGGAGTGGGTTGCCTTTTTCTTCTCCAAGGGATCTTCCCGACCCAGGGTTTGAACCCATGTCTCCTGCATTGACAGAAGGATTCTTCACCACTGAGGGACCAGGGAAGCCAAGTGTAAAGAGAAGGAAACTGAGGCTCAGGGAGGTTAAGGCCAGATTCACTGTAGAACATTCTTGACCCCCAAATGAGTCTTACCACCATGCCATGCTGCTTCTGTCTATACTCCAAGGGGTGACTGGCTGCGTGCTTGGCCTGTGACCAAGTGACCGTGAGCATCTTCAGTCTGAATGATCAGGAGCTTGGAGGAACTGGCAAGTGGAGAAAAGTTCGTCTCTTGCTCTGGAAACATAAGGCCATCTGTGCTGCAGTGTTGCACATCTGAAAAATCAAGGCTACATCCGAAGAGATCATCTTGCTCTGGGAATAAATGTTGACATCCAAGTATGTACCATCTCATGATAGATGGTGCCAAGATGTCAGGATAATCCCTAAGGATGTGTGAAAAATTTGGGGTGTTTTTTTGGGGGGGGAGGGATGTCCAGGGGCATCCCTGAGAGAAGCTCTTTCCTTGCTCGCTTGGGTAGTAAGCAGCTCAGTACCCGGATTCACAGCTTTTGGCCTGAGTGAGGGAAGAGATTAGGGACGTGGGTTCCTTCTGAGATTTTTGTTCTCTCCCACAGTGGTGGTGGTTGTGGAGGGTGGGGATGAGAGAGTCAGAAGGAGGGTAAAAAAGGGGTGCTAGTTAAAATGAGGATTTTTCCCCAAGTATCTATCTTTCCAAAAGCATATACATAGAGTATAGATGGGCATGCTTACATTTGAGTAATCTGAAGAAGATTTGAGGCAGCGCAATGTAAAAACCCACTCCAGTGTTCTTGCCTGGAGAATCCCAGGGACGGGGGAGCCTAATGGGCTGCCGTCTATGGGGTCGCACAGAGTAGGACACGACTGAAGCGACTTAGCAAGTAACAGCAGTAATGTAAAAATATGATAAAACAGGGGAAAAAATTACTTAATTATATCCAAAGCCTACCTAGTGAGAAATAACAATAATAATAGAATGCAAAAGGGCTGAAACGAAACACAAGCTTTTGCTACCATTTTACCCTCACTTTGCACCCAAGCCTCAGCTACTTCCTAGGCACAGTTCTTGAAGCTGGTGTTTTAATCCTTCTGGTCATGTCTCCAACTCTCTAAATATTAAGATTGTGCTTTTATATTTTAATTGAAATGTGATTTTATAAAACTGGAGAATCAGGGCAATGGGAAAATACTGAGAAGCCAATCAGAACATTGTTTTTGGAGACAGACACACCTGGGGATGGGTCCTGACTCAGCCCCCACAACTTGGGCGATTTGGGACAGTTACTTTGCCTTTCTGGACCTCAGTTTTCTCATTTGTATAATGGAAAAAATAAGAGTGCCTAATCTTAGGGGTAAGAGGATAATTCAATGTTTATACACTACTTAGCCCAACATCTGTCTCATAATTGGCACTCAAATGAAATTCAGCTAAAAAATAACAAGATGAATGGCACAGTTAAAACCAGAAATACAAACCTTAAGATTCTACCAGATTACTAGAGATAGATAGAAAGAAAAAGTCAGCTTTATCTTATTGTATTTTTGCCTAAAGGGGTCATCTATAATCTTTGCCTAGAAATCTATCAGATATCGTTGCATACATTTTATTTCAGCTCATATAACATTTATATACTTTATTTATCTCGTTATTTACAAAATGTCCTCACTGAAACCAGAGAAGTTCTAGTCTATTGCTCCTCTCATTATCATTTAGTCACTAAGTCATGTCGGACTCTTTTGCGACCCCATGGACTAGCCCACCAGGCTCTACTGTCCATGGGATTTCTCAGACAGAATGTTGGAATGACTTGCCATTTCCTTCTCCAGGGGATCTTCTCGACCTGGGAATCAAACCCTCATCTCCTGCGCTGCAGGTGGATTCTGTACCACAGAGTCACCTTAGAATTCCCTCAAGAGTAGTCTGAGCATTCAATATAGAAAGGGTGAAGAAAAAGCTTAGCAAACTGTAAAGGGCCCTAAAAACAAATATCAACTCTTTTATATAAAATAATAAGCTGTTATTATGACATGTGCAAATGCCACTTTGCCTCTTTAATACAGCATTTTCCTTTTTAAAAAAAGGAAAAGTTGATGTGGGGTGGGAGGTGGGAGGGGGGTTCATGTTTGGGAGTTCGTGTAAAAAAATAAATACAAAAAAAAATAAAATAAAGTTGAAAAAAAAAAAAAAGGAAAAGTGAGCCTGGCCATTTAAATTTCCACCAATGCCTACAAACAGGAAAACCAAGAACTGAACTCCAGCAGGACAGATCCCAGTAGGGAAATCAGTTTAGCACCTCAGGCAGTCACGTCATGGGTTAATCAGAGTTGGGTGGTATCCGACTCCGGCTCTTGGCCCTGTGAAGACGTTGCATCTAATACATGAATAAATGAATCTGGCTGCACAAGTTATTTATCAGCTCCTGCCAGGCCAGGAAACCTGAGGAGAGAATTTGCAAATCCCCTGAAATCTAACGGGTTCCCAGTCTTTGTTCCCGTTGTGATCAGTCTTTAAATCTTCTGGACTTAATGTCAAACCCCCAGCAGCTACCATCAACAGGGGCTGTCCCCCAGCACAAAGTCGACCTCTCCAGCTTGCCCTTCTTTGATCATTGCAGCCAGTTTATAAAAGTAGCCAACTAGTTTTCATTTTCCATTTGTCCCCCCAGAAAACTCAGCCCACTGATGCCATGTACCAAGGATTCCACTAGCCCCTGGCAACTGCAGCCTCTTAGGGGAGATGGTGAGATGACTCAGGACTGCTAGAAGCAGCTGCTTCCTCTCAGGGCCACTGAGCTCTGACCCAGATGGGCTTACCTGATAGGAGTGTGCCAGGTAGCTGTGGAGGGCGTCTAGGTTTTCGATAAACTCTGTGAGGTTTCCTCCCAGTGTCCGTAACATCCGGTCATAGCCAGACATTTTGCAGAATTCAAAGAAGTATTCCCCAAAGAGTTTCAGAATGGCTTCCATGGAGACCCCTGTGGAACCCAAAATACAAGCCCTGGCCAGGTGAAATACTAAATTCCACTTGTGTCTTTTCCAAAGGTGATGAGCCCCTGGGAAGAGAACTTCTGAAAAGTGTGTGGACACATGTGGAATTGTTCCTTCCTCTTTCCTCCTTCAACCCCTCCTTTCCTTCTATTAATAAATCTAGCTTGTTCAAGGTGAAAAAAAAAACAGCTGTGTTGTGGGGCCCCTAGGCTGAAGCTCTGAGCAGGAGCATCCTGTCACCTGCTGGGAAAACAACCCCAGAGGCCTCCCCTTCCCCAGGACCTCTGTCAGGAGGGCTAGGCTGTTTGCAAAGTTGGGTCTTAAAGTGGCAATGTGCTCTGGGCTGGTGCACTGGGATGACCCAGAGGGAGGGGATGGGGAGGGAGGTGGGATTGGGGCTCAGGATGGGGAACACATGTATACCCGTGGCAGATTCATGTCAATGTATGGCAAAACCACTACAGTATTGTAAAGTAATTAGCCTCCAATTAAAATAAATAAATCTATATTTTTTAAAAAGTTTTAAAAAATTAAGTTAAAAAAGTGTCAGTGGCAGCCTTGTGCAGAAACACTGTCTTGACTCTTAGGTTCTATAAAGGTACAAAAATCCATGAAGTTGCTGTTCCAGACACTGGTTATCCTGTTTCTGCCCATCCCACTCTGTTCGTAGGAAAGGACCTCTGACTGTTTCTTGAGCAAGCATCTTGGGTTTGGGTGTGGTTTTTCCCATCCCTGCCGGGCTTGGAGCTTCCTCTAGGATTCTTAGTTGAGAATGCTTGTCAAGGAGAAGACAAAGGTCACTTTTCAAAACCACTCCCTGCGTTGTGTAGTTAGACAGTTTCCCTTCAGTGAATTTAGGATTCCTCGAGTTTTCTAAGTCATGGGAATATGTAGGAAATGACAAGACAATGCAAGAAAGAACTAAACACGAGTGGTAGATCCCTTAGCATATTTTTTGACATTGTATAGGAGAGTCTAAAACATGCTTAGTATTCTGTCTTTTGTGTAGCAAATAAGGGGCAATAAGGAAATACGCGTCTGTCTGCATATTTGTGCAAAGATAAACACCGGAAACTACTGAGATTGGCCACCTATAGCAGTGGTCCCCAAACTTTTTGGCACCAGGGACCAGTTTTGCAGAAAACAATGTTTCTACAGACCAGGAAGGAGGGGGATGATTTCAGGTTTGTTAAAGCACATTTGAAAAGACCCTGATGCTGGGAAAGACTGAGGGCAGGAGGAGAAGGGGACGACAGAAGATGAGATGGTGGGATGGCATCACCGACTCGCTAGACACAGGTTTGGGTGGACTCTGGGAGTTGGTGATGGNCGACCAGGAAGGAGGGGGATGATTTCAGGTTTGTTAAAGCACATTTGAAAAGACCCTGATGCTGGGAAAGACTGAGGGCAGGAGGAGAAGGGGACGACAGAAGATGAGATGGTGGGATGGCATCACCGACTCGCTAGACACAGGTTTGGGTGGACTCTGGGAGTTGGTGATGGACAGGGAGGCCTGGCGTGCTGCGGTTAACGGGGTGGCAAAGAGTTGGACACGACTGAGCAACTGAAGTGAACGAGCACATTTATTGTGCATTTCGTTTCTATTATTATTATTACGTCAGCTCCACCTCGATCATCCAGAATTAGATCCCAGAGGCTGGGGATCCCTGACCTACGGGGCACTGGGAATGGGTGGAAATAGAGCAATTGTGGAGTATGCGTGCATAGGGAGGGGCACTTCTCCGAGCAAAAGTTTTACACAGTTCTGGTTTGGGGTGTCATGTTAATGATTCTTACACTTGAAGAAAGAAATAAGGATAGAGAAAACTAACATGGACTACAAACAGAAACAAATGAACAAAACGGTATTTCAACAGAACAGTTCTGAAGATAACCTAATAACCCAGGGGGCAACCAAATAGCCCAGGCAGCAAAAAAAATAGTGAACTCTGAACACAGGATTTCGACTCTGTCCTTTAGGCTAAAGACAAAACGAACTTTAAATATTTGACTATGTGAGTAGGCCTCCTTCCCACAGCGATGTGAGTTAGCAAATCTGAAATGACTTTCTGAACGCCCAAGGATGAAACCTATAAGTAAATATGTGGGGAATGATGGGAACCAGGTTTCTCTTTATAGGAGAAAGGAGAGAGTAGAAGGAAGCCTGTGGTGTAGATTAGGAAAGCTGCCTAAGAAGGCCACAGAACCCATCCCAGCTTCAGACAGATATGGATAGATAAAGAATTTGAGCATTAGAATAACAAAAATATAAGATTATAGCCTATTAAGAAAAATAAGAGTAAAGAGTTCACACTGGCATAGATAGGGAAAATTCTTCCTGTTAGTAGAAATTCAACTAATGAATTAAAAGGAATGATATGCCTAGAAAAAAATCACCATTTGACCACATTATAATTATTGATTCAAATAAGAATCACCAATGAATACTAAAATTAGGGAAGGGAGAGTTTGAGAAGCAACAAGATATAGACATAGTCTGAAAGTATCTCCCATAAGATACTATTCAAAGGGGGAAAATAATAACTTTACAGCAGAGAAACCTGGCAGATTCCATGTAAACCAAGCAATCAAATTAGCACCACTAATGGGACAAATAGGCATAAGATGTTGCCTGTGATAAACTGGGAAGGACAAAACATAACCCTCTGGTCTTCCTGCCAAGAAAGTGTAGCCTGAACTAAATCACAAGAAGACAGCAGATAATCCTGAGTTGAGGGGCATGCTACAACATAGCTGGCCAAGGGGACTTCCCTGGCAGTCCTGTGGTTAAGATCCTGCCTTCCAGTGCAGGTGTGCCGATTCAATCCCCAGTCAGGGAACTAACTCCCACATGCCTTGTGGCCAAAACCAAAACAAAACCCTCATAAAAACAGAAGCAATATTGTAACAAAATCAAAAAAGACTTAAAAAAAAAATGGTCTACATCAAAAATTTAAAAAATAGCTGACTAGAACTTTCTAAAGATGTTAACGTTATAAGACACAAAGACTCAGGGACTGTTCCAAACTACAAAAAGTCAAAGAAATGTGACAACCAACTTGATCCAGGGTGTTCTTTTATCCTACAGGACATTACTGGGAAAGCTGGGGAAATCTCAGTAAAGTCTGTAGTTCAGATAACAGCACCATAGCAACATTCATTTCCTGAACTGAACTGGTTACATAAGAGCACTTTTGGAATAAAGAGACATCATTTTCTTAACATACCAACGATTCAGAAAAAAAAAAAAAGATATATAGAGAATGATAGAGCCAACGTGGTAAAATGTTAACATTTTGGGAATATGGATGAAGAGCGTACGGCAATTCTTTGTACTATTCTTACAATCCTTCTGTGAGTTTGAAATCACATCAAAGTAAAAAGTTTCACTGATTGTCCTGAAAAACCTTAGGAAATCTAACATCAGAAGATGATAGTTCTCCACCACCAGCTGAGGTACAGCTAGCTGGCTCCCGGGTCTCTGGAACATTCAGAATTTTGCTAGGTAGAATCAGGGCATTATGATTATGCCTTAAAATGCCTTTATCTTGTTAGAGATTCATACTGAAATATTTATGGGTACAATTATGGGAAACCTGAGATTCGCTTGAAGATTTTCCAGCAAAAATGAAATGAGAAATAAGGGAGGAGGAACCACAGAGAAGAAACGAGATTGGCAAAATATGAATACTGATTGAAGCTAAGTGAAGGGGATATAGTCTTCGGTATGCAATTCTCTTGATTTGTGTGTGTGGGTATGAAAAATTCTATTAAAAAGTGGTTTTTTTTTTTTAAATAGAAGGGTTCTTTGATGGCAGGAAAATAACAGTCACTGAGTGTCTGTGCTTGGCTTCCCAGGAGAGAGAGAGCTGTAGGGCCTTCTGGGAAGCTTTTCAGTTGGAATGATGTATAAGCTCAAACTTTCTGACTTAACAAGCTTGGCTCCTCAGCATCACCAGGAAATGTTTACTGCTTGCTGGGCGACAGCTCAAGGGACTGGAAAGAGCAGAGGTAGGCTGTGCCGGGCGGGTGGTAGGAGGGGACACCTGGTAAGGCCCAGGGGGGCCCAGAGCCACCACTGCCTGCACTGGGCCTCCTCTGGGCAGAGGGCCCTCTCCAGGCTACCCTGCCCACAATCTCTCCCATCACCCAGAAACAAGAGACAAGAGCTGCTCCTCACGGGGACCCACCCGAGGCACCCAGAAAAGCACGTGTTCTTCCATAAGACAGGGAAGGGACTGCCATGCATTTCTGAGATTTTTCCTTTGAAAATGGGTCTTTTTCCCCTCAAAGCTTGGGTATCCAAAGGAATAACCCTCAGATACCTGGAAAGAACCATTTTTCTAGAGCACTCTTCTTCTCAACAGTATTACTTCAGCCAGGCATGAGATAACAGATGGGAAAGTCTTCTGTGAGGAGGTAGAGGCCTTTAAGGAAGGGCGAAGGGGACTGCCCTGGCAGGCCAGGTGGTTAAGACGCCAATGGGTGGGGCACAGGTTTCGATCCCTGGTGGGGGAACTAAGATCTCACATGCCACAGCCAAAAAATAGAAGGCGAAAAAGAAAAAAAGGAACAGCTCTCCATGTTGGTACCATAGGTTACAGGGAGGAAAAGTGAAAGTGTTAGTCACTCAGTCATGTTCCACTCTTTGTGACCCCACGGACTGTAGCCCACCAGGCTCCTCTGTCCCTGGGATTCTCCAGGCAAGAATACTGGAGTGGGTTGCCATGCCCCCCTCCAGGAGATCTTCCCGACCCAGGAATCGAACCCTGGTCTCCTGGATTCAGGCAGATCCTTTACTGTCTGAGCCACCAGGGAAGCTCCACAAGGAGGAAACAGATTCTCAGTTGGGGGGTGAGGGGGTTGATTCCTGGTATAGCAATGTGTTTATCAGGTAGTAGGGAAAAAAAAAAAAAAATGGGAAATGGATGCAGGCAGTTCGGGTGGGAGACCGTCTACAGCCAAGGTGCCGCGTCACTCACAGCTGGCATGAGCTGCCTGCTTCCTGGTGAGCTTTGGAGCAGAGAAGTCTGCCCAGCAAGGGGTCCACCAGTTGGGCTCAGGAGGGAGGGGCCTGTTTTGCTGAGTGGAAGGCATTTGGCTCACATGATCGAACTTCATCTTCGGGATAACCACCCGATGTAGGTGCTGAGGTGCCTGCAATGTTTGCCGACGAGGAATCTGCCCCAGCTTGCCCTGTTAGGGATGGTGCAGCCACGGAGTGCCCCCAGGGCTGCCCACTCCCAAAGGCCTTGCCAGGAGCGTCCCTGCTGGTCCAGTGGCTAAGACTCTGTGCTCTCAACGCAGGAGCCCTGGTTCCATCCCAGGTCAGGGAACTAGATCCCGGTGTTACAGCTGAGACCCAGCACAGCCGCATAAATAAAAATAAATATTGTTTTAAAGAAGCAAGAGATCTCGTGCCCGCCCAGTCCATGGCTCCTCCCGCCCACCGGCTGCAGTGCTGGCCTGCGTGTCAGGACACCTGAATTGTTTCCCCATTTTTGGTTGGTCACGGGATCTGGGCTGTTTATTCCACCTCAGAGGGTCACAGTAAAGATCAAATGATAACGCCTGATTTCAGGACCTTGTAGGATGTTATGTTGTTCCTCTTCTTTTTAAACAGCTAGGTGCAGAGAAGGCTTGCTGGCACTTGCTGATGGCTAGCTGTTGAAATGCGTTTTACTGCTGGTTTCTTAGCGGGCGAAGTCTAGACGGGCACAGCTGTGCCAAATGGCTGTGGTGTGTTGTTTTGAATTTTGTCAGTTCAGATCACTAATAACCCACTTACACGCTAAGTAGGCGCTGATTCATACACAGAGTAATCCTTATGCAAGGCCCAACCTGCCATCTGGTGCCTCCCTGAATTATGCTAATTAGAAAGCGCAGAGCTATGCAGTGGCAGAGTGGCCTGGAAAAGTCCCAGCAATTACTTAAAGGTAGAGAAATGGCATTCTGGAGCCCGTTAGGAAGGCAAAGTACTAACTAGTACTTCGTAACTGAGCATGCGCTTATCCTTTGTCTAAGGGAAGAGTTTGTCTCGATTGACCAGTGTCTTTTGTTAAACAATGAAATGCCCTTCCTGCAGACCTCTCTCCTCCATCAGGGCCTTGCTCTCTCTGATTTATGGAAGATAGATAGACAGACAGCCAAGACATTCACCCAGATCTATCTGATTCCAAAGGCTTCTCTAAAGACCTAGTGTCCACCCAGTAGGTGGGTGCTATTTATATACATCTATGGTGGGTGTGTGCATGCACATTCAGTCATGTCTGACTCCTTGTGACCCTATGGGCTCCGCTGTCAATGGAATTTTCCAGGCAAGAATACTGGAGGGGGTTGCCATTTCCTTCTCCAGGGGATCTAACCCATGTCTCTTGCATCTCCTGCACTAGCAGGCAGGTTCTTTATCAGCTGAGTCACCGGACGCCCCAATATCTGAATCTATATTGGTATATCTACAGCTATACTGACATTGTACAGGAGACAGGAATCAAGACCATCCTCAAGAAAAAGAAATGCAAAAAAGAAAAATGGCTGTCTGAGGAGGCCTTACAAATAGCTGTGAAAAGAAGGGAAGTGAAAAGCAAAGGAGAAAAGGAAAGATATAAACATCTGAATGCAGAGTTCCAAAGAATAGCAAGGAGAGATAAGAAAGACTTCCTCAGCGATCAATGCAGAGAAATAGAGGAACACAACATAATGGGAAAGACTAGAGATCTCTTCAAGAAAATTAGAGATACCAAGGGAACATTTCATGCAAAGATGGGCTCAATAAAGGACAGAAATGGTATGGACCTAACAGAAGCAGAAGATATTAAGAAGAGGTGGCAAGAATACACAGAAGAACTAAAAAAATCTTCACGACCAAGATAATTACAATGGTGTGATCACTCACCTAGAGCCAGACATCCTGGAATGTGAAGTCAAGTGGGCCTTAGAAAGCATCACTAAGAACAAAGCTAGTGGAGGTGATGGAATTCCAGTTGAGCTATTG
>SJYX01002922.1:75962-93843 GCA_006410675.1 Oreotragus oreotragus | reverse complement strand
GACTTAGCAGCAGCAGCAGTGAGTTCACACAAATCTCCAACAGAGCATTCCTGTTATTATTGCTGCTTCTCTAGTAACAGACGATTTTCCTTCAGGCTTTTATCTTAACCTTGTGACCTTACACGTTCTTATCTGCAGGGTCCCTAGACATTGACACAAGTTCATTGTGTAGCTCAAACTGCATTACCTAGAGAGGTCTTTCCTCTTCTAAACACAACCAAACTCCTCATTTTAAAATTGCTACCCCATTACAGCCACCTTCCAGCCTTTGCTGCTCTCCACCCTCCATCCATGCATTCCCCAGCTCACTACCTCACCCTCTTAGTTAATCTGGCAGCTCATTAAAATCTTTTTTTTAAGGTTGGATGTATACATTTATTTTTTATTTTTTTTAGAGCTTCCATTTTACTTTATTTTACTTTACAGTACTCTATTGGTTTTGGCATACATTGACATAAATCTGCCACAGGTGTACACGAACTCCCAAACATGAACCCCCCTCCCATCTCCCATCCCATCTCACCCTCTTAGTTAATCTGGCAGCTCATTAAAATTTTTTAAAATATTCTTAAAAACCTCTCAATCTTTTGACTGTCATTCCCTACCTCAAGATCTGCCACTGGCCTTTCAAAGTTATGTACCTTTGTGTTCAACGGTCTTCTCCAGACTCCAAAGCCACCTGTCAGTTTCCTCCCACTGGCATCACTTTCCAGTGTCTTTTCACTCTCACAATCCCTTCTTCCTAGTTAGGCTCTGGTTTTTCCCCTGTAACCACCAGGTCCCTACATTCTTCACCCTTTGTAGTAATTACTTGTTAAATGTGTGTCTCCCCAATTAAACCATCATTTCTGAAATGGTTCCATGTTTGTCTTTTTCACATTATAATCCCTAGGTCTGGAGCAAAGAGACAAATATGTTCAGTGGATGAATAAGTGCAGCAAATGTCTTCACTATATTGCCTATTAATTACCCAATGTTGATTTTGTTTTCTCCTTACGTTAGTGCATCCTCCACTCCATGTCAGGAATCATTTTGACTGTCCTTTTCCTTTCCTTCTTAGAAAACATTTCCTAAAACCAAAGTTCCCTTTCACCAGTTTTTTTCTGCATATGCCTAAATTCCAACAGTCATAAAATATCCCAATAGAGTATCTACTCATCCTTACATATCCATATTGAGGCTCCAAAATAAGTAAATTGAAGAATAGGTAAATGTTTGGGGAAAAGTTCAATCTAATCATAGAAACTGATGAATGTATAAGATCAGTCTTGGTACACTGCAGCCCATGAACCAAATCCAGCCTACAGATTATCTTTGAAAATGATGTCTTATTAGAACCCAGCCACACTTATTTATTTAAGACTGTTTATGGCCAGGACAGAGTTGAGTAGTTGGGACAGAGACTATGTGGCCTACACAGCCTGAACTATTTACTATCTGCCCTTTACAGAAAAAAGTTTGAGGACACCTTGTATAAAAGATTTTTTTTTTAAAGGGAATGATGTAGGGAGGATTTGAGTTCTATTTGATTGAGAGGAAAGACAAAGACTTTCTCAGAAGACAAAGGAGTTGTTCTTGCATGGCACTTTTCTTTGTCCTTCTAAAGGGTCTCCCACGTGCCAGATATTCTTCTCGGACTTCAAAGTATAATAGTGAACCTTAGTAAGGCAATGGTACCCCACTCCAGTACTCTTGCCTGGAAAATCCCATGGACGGAGGAGCCTGGTAGGCTGCAGTCCATGGGGTCACTAAGGGTCGGACACGACTGAGTGACTTCACTTTCACTTTTCACTTTCATACATTGGAGAAGGAAATGACAATCCACTCTAGTGTTCTTGCCTGGAGAATCCCAGGTTTGAGGGAGCCTGGTGGGTTGCCGTCTATGGGGTCACATAGAGTTGGACATGACTGAAGTGACTTAGCAGCAGCAGCAGCAGTATTTCTTAAGGGAATACTTGCTGCTGTAATGAATAAACTCCAAACCTCAATGGGTTAAGCCAACAAACATGCATTTCTGGTTTCTGTAAAGTCCACGATGGAGGAAAAGGGAGGGGGTTCTCTGCTCCACAGAGTGATTCAGAGACTAGGATGATGGAGGATCTGCTATCTTCTATCCATGGTTTCCAAAAGGTCCTAAGTTAGCAGATGAGGGGTCAGAGAGTATGGAGGATGAGCCAAGTCTGGAAGGGATACACCCGTCTTCCATGCACCTTCCATTAGTAAGAAGTCGGTCGTGTGGCCCTGTTTAGATGCAGGATGCACTGAGCAATGATGTCAATGGCTAGAAATCCCTTCCTTGCAACAATCCTATGCTGTTAAAGAGATGCACGAACTTTTGCCAGCTGACCATGCTGCCTCTCTTTCCTATAAAGATGAGGCACCATTAACAACGACATGTATAAATATTTGAGTGGGAGCCCAGTTCTGAAAAAACAACCTTGCTAAGAGGGCAATAGAAGCTCACATCTTCTGCCAGCAAAGGGAAATTTTAATAATCTATATCAGACCCTCTGGATGCAAGGTAGGGTGGTTTCACATCGAAAGTAGAAAAAGACAGATACACACAAAACAAAAATTAATGCAGAGGTTTTGTATTTTTCAGTGTAACTTTATTTTATCACTTTCATTAGATTATTCCACTGTTTTCTCAAGAATTTTTCTTCTTGAATTTGCTACTATAATCTCAGAGGATGCATCAATCAATCAGTCAATCTTTGTTGGAAATTTACTTGATGAGTATCAGTCATAGTACTTAATTATGTGTTAAAAGCAACCATAAAAATGTATTAATAACACTTGCAGTCCTGAACTGATTATCATGAATTTGTGTGGCTCATGTCATATTGTGATGTTTTTGCCAGAGAAAAAATTCAGAAGTTTTTGACTATCACAGAACTCTAGGTTTTAATTAAGTATTCAGATTCCACAAAGTGTGTATTAATGTATGATCACATGCCTGGGGGGCATTAAAAAGCTGAAATCTGTTATCTGAAAGTCAATTACAATTTCTAGTGTCAGAGTATCACTGTAAAATGTCCTAAATTGTAACTTCTTTCCAGAGTTGGGAAGGGAAAGTTTTGATCCTTCGTCTGGGGATCACTCAGTCTGAAAGGGATTTACTTTTAGGTCTGTGCATAACTCTACTGTGCAAGAGTTTTTACCTAACTAACACACAAGTGAAATGGAGCAGGACCCTAAGATCCTTGCCTGCCATGTTCTCAGCTTGCCCTGGTCTGTGGAAAAACTTTAGCCAAACAGTACGTTTAATTAGCGAAACAAAGGAAAACAGTCAAACTAGACCAAACAGTAACAGTTTTGTCATGAAACAAAGTCAAGGATCTTTAGTTTCTTCTCAAGGGTTATCAATAATACTCTGAGCTATATGCTGGGAGCTGTCTTCTAGATACAGAAACTCCCATCAAGTTGAAGAAGTTAACCTCATGATGACCAGACTATAGTCATGACATAAGCTACCACAATTCCAAGAACTGGCCTCAAAAAAATGGAACAAACGGACCCTGGAACTGATAATTAACTATTCTTGAAACAATCAAATAACACTGATCAGACCACTGCATGACCAATTTCAACATGAGCATCAGAGCCGGCTGTGCTGTTTCTGCATGGACCCCTTCCTTGCCTCCATCTAAAAAATCTCTTGCCCACTGATTATCAGTGGGGAGGAGAGTCAGCCTTTGGACAGGAGTCCATCCTACCCTCCACTCCCGCCCTCCAGTTGCCAGTCTTCAAAATAAAGCAAACTTGCCTTTCTACCAACCTCGCTTCTTTACTGACTTTTGAACTGTGAGCAGCTGGACTCACTTTTGCTAACAGATTTTGGCGCCAACGTGAGGCTGCGCTCTCGCGATATCTGGCTTACAGAGTTTTCTGAGCGGAGCTGTCAGGATGGTTGCAATCAGCCGCTGCTTGTGGCTTGCTGGCCCTAGAGGGGTTTGAGAGGGTGTTCCTAGCAGCTTCTAAAATCATTCGTTTTGGGATCCTCGCTATTTCTCCCCTGCTTGGCACTGGTGACCAAGGTACGCTTTTCCTTGGTGGAATGGAAAGATGCCTTTGGACGAGATGATAAGCTCCAAGATCCAGTAAGTCCACCGGTGTGCACCCAGCTACCTTCTCTATTGATCTCGAAGTGCTATTTGGGCATTTTTGCCAGTTGGTTCTGATGTGTGTCTGAGGTTAAGGCCCATTTGTGTTGCGAAGTGTTTGTTTGGGTCCTGTATTATTCACCTTCTGGAGAGTTTGTGATAGTTCTTTCCTCTAGTATGTGAGTGTGCTTTTGTGTAATTGGTATTCTTGTTGCCTTTTGTAAAATGGGAAATTCAGGTTCAATTTATTAGAAAAATCTCAGCCTCCCAAATGATTAAAAGGGAAATACCATTATTCATTTCTCCCAGGGAAAATTGTATACCCAAAATTCACATCAGAACTCAATAACTGATCACCAGTACATGTCCCCAAATGTGGATTATTTCATACTTTATTTATTTAGTAACCAAAGCTTTAATCCCAAGGATTCTCACAAAACATATTACAAATGACAGCATGAAAAAACAATCTTGCGCAGTAACTCAGTTCAGCTCTACAATGTACCCTTAAACTGGCAGGACATTTGTTATCTTGAGTAGTCTCATATTTCCAAGTAAAGAATGTTACAAAGAGCTATGTATTCATATACAGCAATCACAGAAGGAACTTACAACCTAAAGCAAAGGTAAACTAACTTCCTTGAAACTTCTTAGATTCTACACCAACTGGACAACCTTTTGTCCAGTGTGAAGACTAGTGGGATTTTTAAACCTCTAATCTAGTTTAAGGGTGCAGCTTTAATTTTTCCAGCTGGCTTTTGAATTCACAGCAGCTTTTAAAAACTGCTTAACTACAGCTGCATACCATATCCCAGCTATGTTGAAAAAAATCTTCCAATTTTTGCCAGTTTTTATTTCCACAATGTTAAACATTGACTTTAGCTGGGCAGGAGTTAAATAGGTTTATTATCAGCCTATGCAAGACTAAAATTCAAAGCAAATTAAATTTTGCTTAAGGGAGCATTGTAAAGTAACAATTCTTGATATTACATGCCTCATATGATCCATTTCAAACCTTAGAGAATTACACCTTTGTGTCACTGTTCCCAGAAGACAAACAAATGTGAACAACTAAAACATTTAAAAACTGCATCAAGCTTATGAAGTCTCAAACAAAACTTGAATTTTCTGTACATACTCCTGTCAAATGAAGTTATTTCCTGTACACCACTCCTCTTGCAAACTGGTCTTCTATTTCCTTTCGTTTGACCTAGACCGGCTACTAGACCTAGAGAGAGATCGGAACAGCTTGTGATTTCTCTCCCAGGACAGTGATCTCTCTTTTCTCCTATCTCTAGAAAGGGACCTGCTCCGGCTGCGGGAGAAGCTTCTCCGTCTTGGAGATCTGCGTCGAGGTGGAGGACTCCTACTCCGAAAATCATCTCGAGGGCGACGACCCCAACAAGGAGGTGGGCCACTAATTACGACTTCTCTTTTCTCTATTCGATCGTTCCACTCTTACTCGGCAGCCACAGAGTGTTCCCCCATCTAGCTCTCGGACACCATCAGCTGCGTCTCTGGGATCTTCAAATTCAACAAAAGCAAAGCCGGGAGGGTTTCTAGCAACCCTCACACTTCGGAGTGGTCCATAATAGCCAAAAGCTCGTTCCAATTCAGTCTTCTTACCGTTGTGTCCAAGATTACCTACATAAACTTTACAGTCCAATGGACAGGAATCATGATGCATTCCGAGATCCTGGATTAGAAATGCGGAGGTTCAAACCCACAGAACCTAGGCTAGGTCTTCCTGGTCCCCTCCTGCCTGGCGTTCCCGGATGCTCTCGCACACCCCGCGTCCACGAAATGGCCTCATATTTTTATTAATAACAGCTTTCTTAGGATACAGTTGAATGTAATTCACATACCTTAACCTTCAGTATTTTAGCATATATAATTTAGTGCTTTTTAGTATATTCACCTGGGGCTTCCCAGGTGGTGCTAGTGGTAAAGAACCTACCTGCCAATGCAGGTTAGACGTAAAACACACCGGTTTGATCCCTGGGTTGGGAAGATCCCCTGGAGAAGGGAATGGCAACCCACTCCAGTATTCTTGCCTGGAGGATTCTGGGGACAGAGGAGCGTGGTGGGCTACAGTTCATAGGGTTGCACAGAGTTGGACACAATTGAAGCAACTTAGCACATACAGTATATTCACAGAGTTGTGCAACCATTGGTACTATCTATTTTTAGAACATTATTACTGTCCCCCAATGGAATCATGTTCCCATTAGCAGTTATTCCCTTCTTCTCCCTGCTCTCAGCTTCTGGAACAACTAATCTACTTTCTGCCTCTATGGAGTGTCTTTCCAACGTTTCATATGAATGAGACTCCAACCTATGTGGTCTCTTGTGACTGACCTCTTTAAGATAATGTCTGGGTTCATCCATGTAGTAGCAGGTATCAGTACTTCCTTTCTTATTTTGGATGAATAGTATTCTATTGTATAGATGCACCGTACTTTATTCATTCAGCAAAATGGATAATGGACATTTAGGTTGTCCCCACTTTTCAGTTATCAAGAATGATGTTGCTGTGAACATCTGTGTACCAGTTTTTGTATAGACATATGTTTTCAATCTTGGATCACTCACTCTTGGAATTATTAATACATGTGGACCATAAACAATCTTGTCCCTTTAAAAAATCTTTATCCTAGTTTGAGATGGTGAAGCTACACATCAATAGTAATTCTCTGTAACTGGTATAATAAATTGCCACACTTTGGTTTAAAACAATACAAATTTATAAAAAAGTTCTAGAGTTCAGAAGTTTGAAATGGATCCTGAGGCTGAACTTAAGGTGTTGGCAGGTTCCTTTTCTGAATTCTACAAGTTGTTTGTGGGGCTTCCCTGGTGGCTCAGATGATAAAGAATCTGCCTGCAATGCAGGAGATGGTTCAGTCCCTGGGTGGGGAAGATTCCCCTGGAGGAGGGCATGGCAACCCACTCCAGTATTCTTGCCTGGAGAATCCCCATGGACAGAGGAGCCTGACAGGCTACAGTCAACGGGGTCACAAAGAGTCAGACATGACTGAGCGACTAAGCACAGCACAGCACAAGGTGTTTGCATTCCTTGTCTCCTCATGTTACATCTCAATGTCTTCTGCCTCTTTCCTCATTTAAAGGACTCCTGTGGTTATGTCGATCTCACCTGGAGAGTTTAGGATGATCTTCTTATTTTAAGGTCAGCTGATTAGCAACTTTAATTCCTCACCATGTAACACAGCATATTCATAGATACTGGCACAGAAATCATTGTGGGGGTGGGGGGGAGCATTATTCTCCTGCCACAGTACCTCTTCAGCTGGCTTAGTCTTTGCTCCTAAGACTTGAAACACACACACAAATGAAAAGCAATAAACTGTAGATAGAAGATGGTCTAAATTGATATCTAAAAAATCTATCTTGTGGGAAGGCAAAATATACAGCCACCTTGAAAGATAGTATAGCAATTTCTTACAAAGCTAAGCATACGCTTACCATATGCTTCAGAAATCATGCTCCTTGATATTTAATCAAATGCATTGAAAATTTGTGACTGCACACAAACTTGCAACTTTATTCACAACTGCCAAAACTCGGAAGCAACTGAAATATCTTTCAGTAGGTGAATACACCAACTGTGGAACATGCAGAAGATGGAATATGATTCAATGATAAAAAATGAGCTATGAAGAAAATGAAAGCTATAGAGGATATTAAAATGGATACTGCTGAGTAAAAGAAGCCAATTTGAAAAAGCAACGTAGTATTCTGGAAAAAGCAAAAATACGAGGATGGTAAAAAGATCAGTGGTTCCTGAAAGGTTGAAGGGAAAGACTGAGAGATGAAGAAGTCTTGGGATATTTAGGGCAGTGAAACTTCTATCTTTGACACTATGACCATAGAAACATGTCATCATACATTTGTCAAAACCCTTACCATGTAAAACATGAAGAGTGAACCTAATGTAAATTGTGAACTTCAATTAATAATCTACCAACGTTTGCTCATCATTTGTAACAAACGTGCATACTAAAGTGAGATGTTAATAATAGGGTAAACTGTGTACTGGGGGAGTGAGTGGGTACAAGGGAAGTTTGTACCTCCTCTCAATTTTCTACGAACCTAAAACTGCTTTAAAAATAAATTTCATTGAAACATGTATACTATCATGTAGGAAATGAATCGCAAGTCTATGTTTGATGCAGGATACAGGATGCTTGGGGCTGGTGCATGGGGATGATCCAGGGAGATGATATGGGGAGGGAGGTGGGAGGGGGGTTCAGGATTGGGAACACATGTACACCCGTGGCGGATTCATGTCAATGTATGGCAAAACCAATACAGTATTGTAAAGTAAAATAAAGTAAAAAAAAAAAAATCATTAATTATTTAAAAACTTAAATTATAGAGATATACTCTTACCACTATAAAAGTCAGGTTTCACATTATTTCTCAGAACAGTGTATGTCCTTGGCTCTACCCTTCTCAAATGTCTAGATTTCAGAAATATTTTTCTCACGTGTACAGTTAAAAGCCCATCGGTGTGGATTACCCCAAACGAGGTCTGCTAGTTTCAAAAATAGAGCCCTTAGCTCATAAAACATAAAACTTCTAAATGTCAGGTTTTCTGCAGTCCATGTGGTCACAAACAGTTAGATACAACTGAGTGTCTAAATAATATTAAAGAAAAAACCAAAATCAGCTTATTAATGTTTCAGACACTCAAAGGGCCCACTCAGTCCCCATCACCTTGTTATACCTATAACATGATTCAGAAACCCAAGAGAAGGTTTCAGTGCTCAGTAGCTATTTGTATTAGCTGAAATTCAGAGGCATTTCATCTCAGACAACAGCCGCTGTACATTTAATCTCAAAGCAAGCTATTTTTGCACCTTTTAAGTCCTTGTCAGACCCTCTGGGATTTGCTTCTTTTCAAAAGGAAAAAGTCTCTCCCAGTGAGCCCTAAAATAGACATCTGAGCACTGCCACCGGCTCCTGTTTCCTGTGAGGGTTTCTAGCAGGTCAAACTCACTCATCATTAACACTTCTCTTCAAGAATTATGAAAATGCAAGCCAGTCACCAAGAGAGTGAGTTCATTTACATCTTAGGCATGATTCTGGGCTGAGAACGAGGATACAATCTTCGAGGAGATAAAAACAATTACAATTAGTTTCATTCAAAACTGCTCAATTTAGTTGTTCTTTTGTATTAAGCAAATCACAGTTAGAAATCTCTGTGATTTTTTATCAAGCACTGTGAAATGGGACTTTCCTGGAGGTCAAGTGGTTAGGACTTTGCTTTTCAATGCACGGATGCATGTTTGATTCCTGGTCAGGGAGCTAAGATCCACATGCCTTTGGGGCCAAAAAATCAAAACATAAAAAAACATAGACAATATTGTAACAAATTCAATAATTTTTGTAATAATTGTCCATATATAAAAAAATCTTTTAGAATGGATAAAGAAGCTGTGGTACATATATACAATGGAATACTACTCAGCCATAAAAAGGAATGCATTTGAGTCAGTTTGGCCACCTGATGTGAAGATCTGACTCATTGGAAAAGACCCTGATGCTGGGAAAGATTGAAGGCAGGAGGAGAAGGGGATGACAAAGGATGAGATGGTTGGATGGCGTCACTGACTCCATGGACATGAATTTGAGTAAACTCTGGGGGTTGGCGATGGACAGGGAGGCCTGGTGTGCTGCAGTCCATGGGGTTGCAAAGAGTTGGACATGACTGAGCGATTGAACTGAATGAAGTGAACGAACCTAAAGCTTATTATACAGAGTGAAGTAAGTCAGAAAGAGAAAGATAAATATCGTATACTAATGCATATAAATGGAATCTAGAAAGATGGTACTGATGAATTTATTTCCAGGGCAGCAATGGAGAAACAGACATGAGAACAGACGTATGGACCCAGTGGGAGGGGTGGAGAGAGAGGGAACAGATCAGCACTTTCCTCTGAGGAAGACTAGCTTCAAGGCTGCAAGCACATCTCTTTCTCTGGAGGGAGGCGTAGTCTCTGTCTTTCAAGGATTTTCACTGTAGAAACTTCTTTGAAAGAATATTCTAGGCCAAAGTCTTTCAAGACATGCAGAGCGTACGACCCAAGGAGAGCCATCCCCTCATCTTTCCTTGAAGTTCCTGATCTATGTGTGCTCCCCCAATAAGGCAATGTTATTGGCCTGACAAATCCACNCTGTAGAAACTTCTTTGAAAGAATATTCTAGGCCAAAGTCTTTCAAGACATGCAGAGCGTACGACCCAAGGAGAGCCATCCCCTCATCTTTCCTTGAAGTTCCTGATCTATGTGTGCTCCCCCAATAAGGCAATGTTATTGGCCTGACAAATCCACACCCACATTGTTTATTTTTAATTTTATTTTTTATTGTATATTGGAGTACAGTAGATTTACAGCGTTGTGTTAATATTAGGTGCACATCCACTTTTAATTATGTGTTCTGAGTGTTCCTTCCTATCAGAAGCAGTTATTTGCCCAGAAAGGTCTAAATCTTCACCTAGTGCCCCTTGTAATTGAAGTCTGGTTCATGATGGTGTTGGTGGTCAGACATGGAATCCAGGCTAATGGATGGATGGGCACTAAAAAAATAATTTGAATCTGAGCTAGAAACCATCTATTAGATTCAGCCAGACACAGGGAGCCACTGTGACTACCACCTAACCCTAACCCTGCCACCTAACCCTAATTCTGCCACCTAACTCTAACCTAATCCTACCACCTAACTCAAACCCAAGCTCTAACCTATATCCAACCAATCACCAATCCCACTGACACACATGGATGTGTGTCCAGCTCCCTTCTCCAGTGGTTCATGTCCTCACCTGGCCTTGTTAGACCTGTCATATTTTCTCCTCACTGGCTCCTTTCTCTCCCAGTTACCTCCTCTCTTCCCAGTCTTATCCAGCTCCACTTCACCACTCACACAGCTACCAGAATAAACTTCTAAAATGCAACTCTCAACATGACACTTCTGAAAAATCTATAACACCTCACAGACTGCAGAGTAAATTTCAACTTTTTAGCATGAAACATGGATCTTCCTTTAGTTTGGCTTCTGATTAAAACTTTACATACAACACCCATTTTGTCCTGCCCTCTGCCTCTAGCACTTTTGCCTGCAAAATAGATAATAATAGTATCTACCACCTAGGTTGCTATGAGAATTATAGGTGTTAATACATGTTGATTGATTAGGACAATGCCTCATAATAGTTGCTTGAGAAAAGTCAGGAGAAAAGTAATTCACTAACCACATCAAACTGCTATGAATATCTCTAGATGACCCATTACCAACACCCTGTGGACTTTTGGGATACTCTATCACTTTGGACACTACTTTTTCTCATTATAGAACCTCTAATAAAATATTGCCTTAAAAGTGCCCCTAGTCTACTCTCCACACTGTAGAATAAAATCCAGGAGACAGGTTTATATTTTACTGGTATTTGGATTCCTAAGGCCATTCCATTGTCTGACTTATAAAAGGCACTTAATTTGTTGAACAGTGGTGTGCTGTTTCTGTTTTTATGGATACAAATGGAATACCACCAGGAGACCTTTCTATGCACTTTTTAACTCTAGATTTTGTAACTGTAGCCTTTACTTACAGGTCTTCTGGATGTCTTTGTTCTACTTTTTTTTTTATTGTTTGTTTTAATAGTTTTTATTGAAGTATAGTTGACTTACAATGTTGTGTTAATGTGTGTCTGCTGTATAGCAAAGTGATTCAGTTATGTGTGTGTGTATATATATATACACACATACACATTTTAAATATTCTTTTCCATTATGGTTTATCATAGGATATTAAATACAGTTCTCTGTGCTATACAGTAGGACCTTGTTTATCCATTCCATATATAGAAGCTTGTACCTGCTAACCCCATCCTCCTACTCCATCCTTCTCCCATTCCCCCTCCCCGTGGTAACCACAAGGCTCTTGCAATTCTGTTTCTGTTTCACTGATACATTCATTTGTGTCATATTTTAGATTCCACATATAAATGATATCATATATTTGTCTTTCTTTTTCTGACATCATTTAGTGTGATCATCTCTAGTTGTATCCATGTTGCTGCAAAGGCATTTTTTCATGTTTTAATGGCTGAGTAGTATTCCATTGTCACCCTGCTTATTTAACGCCTATGCAGAGTAAAACATGTGAAATGCCCTGCTGGATGAATCACAAGGTGGAATCCAGATTGCCAGGAGAAATAGCAACAACCTCAGATACACAGATGATACCACTCGAATGGCAGAAAGTGAAGAGGAACTAAAGAGCCTCTTGATGAGGGTGGAAGAGGAAGAGTGAAAAAGCTGGCTTAAAACTCAACGTTCAAAAAACTAAGATCATGGCATCCAATCTCATCACTTCATGGCAAGTAGAAGGGGAAAAATTAGAAGCAGTGACAGATTTTATTTTCTTGGGCTCCAAAATCACTGCAGATGGTGACTGCAGCCATGAAATTAAAAGACGCTTACTCCTTGGAAGAAAAGCTATGACCAACCTAGACAGCATATTAAAAAGCAGAGAGATTACTTTGCCGACTAAGGTCTGTCTCGTCAAGGCTATGGTTTTTCCAGTAGTCATGTATTGATGTGAGAGTTGGACCATAAAGAAGGCTGAGTGCTGAAGAATTGATGCTTTTGAACTGTGGTGCTGGAGAAGACTCTTGAGAGTCCCTTGGACTGCAAGGAGATCAAATCAGTCAGTACTAAAGGGAACTAATCCTGAATATTTACTGGAAGGACTGATGCTGAAGCTGAAGCTTCAGTACTTTGGTCACCTGATGAAGAGAGCCGACTCATTGGAAAAGACCCTGATGCTGGGAAAGATTGAAGGCAAAAACAGAAGGGGGTGGCAGAGGATGAGATGGTTAGATACCATCACTGACTCAATGGATGTGAATTTGAGCAAACTCTGGGAGAGTGAAGGGCAGAGGCGCTTAGCATCCTGCAGTCCATGGGCTCACAAAGAGTTGGACATGACTTAGCAACTGAAGGGCAACAAGTATCCCATTGAATATATGTACCACACCTTTTAAATCTATTCATCTGTAGAAGGGCATTTAGATTGCTTTCATTACTTGGCTACTGTGATTAGTGCTGCTCTGAACACAGGGATGTGTGTATATTTTTGAATTATGGTTTTGTCTGAATATACGCCTAAGAGTGCGATTGCTGGATCATAGAATAATTCAATTTTCAGTTCTCTTTAAATCTTTTGCTCAGAAACCTAATAGTTTCTGATTATCTGCAAACCCCCCTCCCCATACCTCCACTGTGGCTAGAATTATTATTATATGTGAATAATTCAGGAGTCATATTCACACTGTTTCTCATTGATAAATCTATCAGGCAGGATTTTGGGTACTGGCTGTTTTTTAGTTAGTCCAGAAACTCAACATAGAAATATCTCACCTTATAAGATCCATTTGCTTAGGATTTAAGTGAAAGGAAAGTGTTATTTCTTTGCTGCTATATTTTGTCTCACTACACCTTGTTAGTTTTCATTTTTGTATATAGTTTTCTATGGAGGTGATGGAAAATAAAACAAGAAACATTTCAAGAAATCCCCTATGTACTCAATTATCTTTAAGAATACATGATTTTGATCACTTTGTTAAGATGGTATCCACCAGCTTTCTCATTGCAAAGCTGCTATTTATCCTTTTCTAATTAATCAGTATTCTTATGGAGATGCTTGGAGACTACATAAATATTCTGTTCCTCATCAGACTTAAAAAAAAAATACCTTTTTATTTTGTGCTAGGGTATATAGCCAATTAACAAAAGGTTGTGATAGTTTCAGGTGAAAAGCAAAGGGATTCAGTCATACATATACATGTATCCATTCTTCCCCTAAGTCCCCTCCCATCCAAGCTGCCACATAACATTGAGCAGAGTTCCATGTGCTATACAGTAGGTCCTTGTTGGTTATCCTTTTAAAATAAATCAGTGTGTACAGGCCATCATAAATTCATCCTCTAAGTCTGTGAGTCTCTTTCTGTTTTGTAAATAAGTTCATTTGTATCATTTCTTTTTAGATTCCATATATAAGGGATGTCATACAATATCTCTCCTTCTCTGTCTGACTTATTTCACTCAGTATGACACTCTCTAGGTCCATCCATGTTGCCACAAATGGCATTACTTAATTTTTTTAAATGACTGAATAATATTCCATTGTATAAATGTTTCACATCTTCTTTATCCACTCCTCTGTCTGTGGACATTTAAGTTGCTTACATATGTTAGCTATGTAAACAGTGCTGCAGTGAACATTGGGAAGCATGTATCCTTTTGAATCATGTTTATCTCCAGATATATGACCAGAAGTGGGATTGCAGGGTCATATATTAAAAAGCAGAGATATTACTTTGCCAACAAAGGTCCATCTAGTCAAGGCTATGGTTTTTCCAGTGGTCATCTATGGATGTGAGAGTTGGACTGTGAAGAAAGCTGAGCACCGAAGAATTGCTGCTTTTGAACTTTGGTGTTGGAGAAGACTCTTGAGAGTCCCTTGGACTGCAAGGAGATCCAACCAGTTCATCCTAAAGGAGATCAGTCCTGGGTGTTCTTTGGAAGGACTGATACTAAAGCTGAAACTCCAGTACTTTGGCCACCTCACGTGAAGAGTTGACTCATTGGAAAAGACCCTGATGCTGGGAGGGATTGGGGGCAGGAGGAGAAGGGGACGACTGAGGATGAGATGGCTGGATGGCATCACCAACTCGATGGATGTGAGTCCGAGTGAACTCCAGGAGTTGGTGATGGACACAGAGGCCTGGTGTGCTGCAATTCATGGGGTCGCAAAGAACTGGGCACTACTAAGCAATTGAACTGAACTAATGGTAGCTATAGTTTTAGTTTTTTAAGGAACTTCCATACTGTTCTCCATTGTGGCTATACCAATTTACATTTCCACCAACAGTGTAGGAGGGTTCCTTTCTCTCCACACCCTCTCCAGCATTTACTGTTTGTGGATTTCTTTTGATGATAGCTATTTTGGCTGGTATGAAGTGACACCTCATTGTAACTTTGATTTGCAGTTCTCTAATAATCAGTGATGTTGTACATCTTGTCATGTGCCTCTTGGCGGTCTGCATGTCTTCTTTGGAGAAATGTCTATGTAAGTCTTCTGCCCATTTGTTGCTTGAGTTGTTTGTTTTGATGTTAAGCATCATGAGCTGTTTGTAAATTTTGGAGACTAATCCATTTTCAGCCATATCATTTGCAAATATTTTCTCCCCATCATGGGTTGTCTTTTCATTTTGTTTATTGTTTCCTTTGCTTGAAAAAGCTTTTACGTTTAAGTAGGTCCCATTTGTTTAGTTTTGTTTTTATTTCCATTATTCTGGGAGATGGGTCAAAAGAGATGATAGGATTTATGTCAGAGAGTGTTCTGCCTATGTTTTATTCTAGGATTTTTAGAGTGTCCAAGCTCACAGATCTTTAATCAAGTTTGAGGTTATTTTTGTGTGTGGTGTTAAAGAAGGATCTAATTTCATTTTTTTTTTTTTTTTTTACCTGTAGCTGTTCAGTTTTCCCAATACCATTTGTTGAAGAACCTGTCTTTCCAACATTGTGTAGTCTTGCTTCCTTTGTCAGAGATTAATTGACCATACTTAGTTTCTGTTGATAATTGTTGCCCAGATCAGTTATTACTATGAAGAGTTCCAAAAGTGATGACTTTCAAACCCATATCAGGTATGCATTAATAATAACAAAACATCACATAAGTGGTTGTTCCTACCCAAAATGAGTAACTTCAATCTGATATGCAAAAACATCAGACAAGTCCAAATTGAGTATATTCTACAAAAGAAATGGCAAGTAATCTTAAAAATGTCCATGTTGTGGAAGAAAAAGAAAGGCCAAAGAAATATTACAGATCAAAGGAGCACTAAGAAACATAACATTTAAATGCAATATGTAATTTTGGATAAGGTACAAAACCAGAAAAATTCACTATAAAGGGCATTATTTGGGACAACTGGTGAAATTGGGATGCTGACTATGGATTAGACAATCATATTGTATCTGTTTTAAATTTCACAAATATGGTAACTTGATTGTGGTCATGTGAGGAGGATATCATTATTTAATAAACATATACTTGGTACTAATGAGCAATGCAGGATGATGTAGGCAACTTACTCTCATGGTTCAGGACAAACAGTTTACATATATATTCAGTTATGAGAATGATAAGAGAATAAGCGCAGTGTGGCAAAATGTTAAATATGGGTGAGTCCAGATAAAAGGCTTGTGTACTCCTCTTGCCATTTTTTGTAAGTTTGAAATTATTTTTAAAACAATTCAACTCTTGCTCCGCATGAAAAAAATATATGATTTTATGACCTTGGACATTTATTACTATTTTTGAATGTGACAAACCTTTTTAAAATAGTCAGCGCAAAGTCTGTCCTTCCTTTAGTTTATACTTCTTATTTTTTTAATTTAAATTTATTTATTTTAATTGGAACCTAATTACTTTACAATATTGTATTGGTTTTGCCATACATCAACATGAATCCGCCATAGGTGTATACTTATTCCCCATCCTGAACCCCCTTCCTACCTCCCTTCCTGTACCATCCCTCTGGGTCATCCCAGTGCATCAGCCCCAAGCATCCTGTATCCTGCATCAAACCTGGACTAGCAATTTGTTTCTTATATGATATTATACATGTTTCAATGTCATTCTCCCAAACCATCCCACCCTCTCCCTCCACTGCAGAGTCCAAAAGACTTTTCTACACATCTGTGTCTCTTTTGCTGTCTTGCATACAGGGTTATCGTTACCATCTTTCTAAATTCCATATATATGTGTTAGTATACTGCATTGGTGTTTTTCTTTCCAGCTTACTTCATTCTGTATAATAGGCTCAGTTTCATCCATCTCATTAGGACTGATTCAAATGTATTCTTTTTAATGGCTGAGTTATACTCCATTGTGTATATGTACCTCAGCTTTCTTATCCATTCATCTGCTGATGGACATCTAGGTTGCTTCCATGTCCTGGTTATTATAAACAGTGCTGCGATGAACATTGGGGTACACGTGTCTCTTTCAGTTCTGGTTTCCTTGGTGTGTATGCCCAGCAGTGGGATTGCTGGGTCATAAGGCAGTTTTATCTCCAGTTTTTAAAGAAATATCCACACTGTTCTACATAGTGGCTGTACTAGTTTGCATTCCCACCAACAGTGTAAGAAGGTTCCCTTTTCTCCACACCCTCTCCAGCATTTATTGCTTGTAGACTTTTGGATCACAGCCACTCTGACTGGCATGAAATGGTACCTCATTGTGGTTTTGATTTGCATTTCTCTGATAATGAGTGATGTTGACAATCTTTTCATGTGTTTGTTAGCCATCTGTATGTCTTCTTTGGAGAAATGTCTATTTAGTTCTTTGGCCCATTTTTTGATTGGGTCTTTTATTTTCCTGGAATTGAGCTGCATAAGTTGCTTGTATATTTTTGAGATTAATTCTTTGTCAGTTGCTTCATTTGCTATTATTTTCTCCCATTCAGAAGGCTGTCTTTTCACCTTGCTTATAGTTTCCTTTGTTGTGCAGAAGCTTTTAATTTTAATTAGATCCCATTTGTTTATTTTTGCTTTTATTTCCAGTATTCTGGGAGGTGGGTCATAGAGGATCCTGCTGTGATTTATGTTGGAGAGTGTTTTGCCTATGTTCTCCTCTAGGAGTTTTATAGTTTCTGGTCTTAGGTTTAGATCTTTAATCCATTTTGAGTTTAT
>SJYX01002922.1:0-63692 GCA_006410675.1 Oreotragus oreotragus | reverse complement strand
GTGATTTTTCATTGTTGGCATATAGAAATGCAAGTGATTTCTGTGTATTGATTTTGTATCCTGCAACTTTGTTAAATTCACTGATTAGCTGTAGTAATTTTCTGATACTATCTTTTGGGTTTTCTATGTACAGTATCATGTCTTCTGCAAACAGTGAGAGCTTTACTTCTTTTCCAGTCTGGATTCCTTTTATTTCTTTTTCTTCTCTGATTGCTGTAGGACTTCTGGAACTATATTGAATAATAGTGGTGAAAGTGGACATCCAAGTCTTGTTCCTGGTCTTAGGGGGAATGCTTTCAGTTTTCACCATTGAGAATAATATTTCCTGTAAGCTTATCATATATGACCTTTACTGTGTTCAGGTAGGTTCCTTCTATGTCCATTTTTGAAGAGTTTCATTCATAAATGGGTACTGAATTTTGTCAAAGGCTTTTTATGCATCTATTGAGATTATCATATGGTTTTTATCTTTCAATTTGTTAATATGGTGTATCACATTGATTGATTTATATATATTGAAGAATCCTTGCATCCCTGGAATAAACCCAACTTGATCCTGGTATATGAGCTTTTTGATGTGTTGCTGAATTCTGTTAGCTAAAATTTTGTTGAAGATTTTTGCATATATGTTCATCAGTGATACTGGCCTGTAGTTTTCTTTTTTGTGTTCCTTGTCTGGTTTTGGTATCAGGGTGATTGTGGCCTCATAGAATGAGTTTGGAAGTGTTCCTTCCTCTGCAACTTTTTGAAAGAGTTTTAGAAGGATGGGCATTAGTTTTTCTCTAAATGTCTGATACAATTCTCCTATGAAGCCATCTGGTCCTGAGCTTTTGTTTTTGGGGAGATTTTTAACCACAGCTTCAATTTCAGTGCCTATAATTGTGTTGTTCATAATTTCTATTTCTTCCTGGATCAGTCTTGGAAGATGGAACTTTTCTAAGAATCTATTTCTTCCAGATTATCTGTTTTATTGCCATATAGTTGTTCTTAATAGTCTCTTACAATCCTTGGTATTTTTGCATTGTCTGTTGTAACCTCTCCTTTTTCATTTCTAATTTTGTTGATTTGATTCTTCTCTTTTTTCTTGATGAGTCTGGCTAAAGGTTTGTCAATTTTATTTATCTCCTAAAAGAACCAGCTTTTAATTTTATTAATCTTTACTTTTGTTCCTTCATTTCTTTTTTATTTATTTCTGCTCAGATATTTATGATTTCTTTCCTTCTACTAATATTGAGGGGTTTTTTGTTCTTCTTTTTCCAGTTGTTTTAGGTGTAAAATTATGTTGTCTATTTGATACTTTTCTTGTTTCTTGAGGTAGGATTGTACTGCTGTTAACTTTGCTTAGAACTGCTTTTGCTGCATCCCATAGATTTTGAGTTGTCATGTTTTCATTGTCATTTGATTCAAGAAATTTTTTGATTTCCCTGTTGATTTCTTCAGTAACCTGTTGGTTATTTAGAAATGTGTTGGTTAATCTCCATGTGTTTGTGTTTCTTACACTTTTTTTCTTGTATTTGATATCTAGTCTCATAGCACTTTAGTCTGAGAAGATGCTTGATATGATTGCAATTTTCTTAAATTTGGTGAGGTTTGATTTGTGACCCATGATGTGGTCTATCCTGGAGAATATTCCATGTGCACTTGAGAAGAAGGTGTATTCTTCTGCACTTGGATGGAATGTCCTGAAGATATCAATGAGATCCATTTCAACTAATGTATCACTTAAGACTTGTGTTTCCTTATTAATTTTCTGTTTTGATGATCTGTCCTTTGGTGTGAGCGGGGTGTTAAAGTATGTTACTATTATTGTGTTACTATCAATTTCTCCTTTTATATCTGTTAAAGTTTATCTTATGTAGTGAGGTGCTCCTATGGTGGGTGCGTAGATAGTTACAATTGTTATGTCTTCTTCTTGGATTGATCCCTTGATCATTATGTAATGTCCTTCCTTACCTCTTGTATTCTTTATTTTAAGGTCTATTTTGTCTGATATAAGGATGCTACTCCAGCTTTCTTTCACTTCCCATTTGCAATGTAATGTATTTTTTCATCCTCTCACTTTCAGTCTATATGTGTCTTTAGGTCTGAAGTGGGTTTATTGTAGACAGCATATATATGGGTCTTGTTTTTGTATCCATTCAGACGATCTGTGTCTTTTGGTTGGAGCATTTAATCCATTTACATTTAAAGTAATTATACATATATGTTCCTATTGCCTTTTTCTCTAGCTTTTTCCATGATCCAGCGGATGTTGGCAATTTGATCTCTGGTTCCTCTGCCTTTTCTAAAACCAGCTTGAACGTCAGGAAGTTCACGGTTCACGTATTGCTGAAGCCTGGCTTGGAGAATTTTGAGCATTACTTTACTAGCATGTGAGATGAGTGCAATTGTGTGGTAGTTTGAGCNTCTTGCTTTTTCCATGATCCAGCAGATGTTGGCAATTTTTCCTCTGTGTTTTCTAAAACCAGCTTGAACATCAGGAAGTTCACGGTTCACATATTGCTGAAGCCTGGCTTGGAGAATTTTGAGCATTACTTTGCTAGCATGTGAGATGAGTGCAATTGTGCAGTAGTTTGAGCATTGTTTGGCATTATCTTTCTTTGGGATTGGAATGAAAACTGACCTTTTCCAGTCCTGTGGCCACTGCTGAGTTTTCCAAATTTGCTGGCATATTGAGTGCAGCACTTTCACAGCATCATCTTTCAGGATTTGAAATAGCTTAACTGGAATTCCATCACCTCCACTAGCTTTGTTCATAGTGATGCTTTCTAAGGCCCACTTGACTTCTCATTCCAGGATGTCTGGCTCTAGATGAATGATCACACCATCGTGATTATCCGGGTCATGAAGATCTTTTTTGTACAGTTCTTCTGTGTATTCTTGCCACCTCTTCTTAATATCTTCTGCTTCTGTTAGACCCATACCATTTTTGTCCTTTATTGAGCCCATCTTTGTGTGAAATGTTCCCTTGGTATCTCTAATTTTCTTGAAGAGATCTCTAGTCTTTCCCATTCTGTTGTTTTACCTGGGGCCACCATAGTTTGGCCCCAAGTAAATAGCAGGGAGGGGACACAACTCCACCTATCAACAGAAAATTGGATTAAAGATTTCCTGAACATGACCCTGCCCATCTGAACAAGACCCAGTTTCCCCCTCAGTCAGTCTCTCCCATCAGGAAGCTTCCATGAGCCTCTTATTCTTCTCCATCAGAGGGCAGACAGACTGAAAACCACAATCACAGAAAACTAACCAATTTATCACATGGACTACAGTCTTGTCTAACTCAGTGAAACTATGAGCCACACCATGTAGGGCCACCCAAAATGGATGGGTCATGCTGAAGAGTTCTGACAAAATGTGGTCCACTGAAGAAGGGAGTGGCAAACCACTTCAGTATTCTTGCCTTGACAACCCCATGAACACTATGAAAAGACAAAAATATAGGACACTGAAAGATGAATTCCCCAGGCTGGTAGGTATGCTACTGGAGATCAGTGGAAAAATAAATCCAGAAAGAATGAACAGATGGAGCCAAAGCAAAATCAACACACAGTTGTGGTTATGACTGGTGATGGAAGCAAGGTTTAATGCTGTAAAGAGCAATATTGCATAGGAACCTGGAATGTTATGTCCATGAATCAAGGCAAATCGAGTGGTCAAACAAGAGATGGCAAGAGCGAACATCAACATTTTAGGAATCAGCGAAATAAAATGGACTGGAATGGGTGAATTTAAATCAGATGACCATTGTATCTACTACTGTGGGCAAGAATCCCTTAGAAGAAATGGAGTAGCCCTCATAGTCAACAAAAGAATCTGAAATGCAGTACTTGGATGCAGTCTCAAAAACGACAGAATGATCTCTGTTCATTTCCAAGGCAAACGATTCAGTGTTACGGTAATCCAAGTCTATGCCCAGACCAGTAATGCTAAAGAAACTGATGTTGAACCGTTCTGTGAAGACCTATAAGACCTACTAAAATGAACACCACAAAAAGATGTCCTTTTCATTATAGTGGACTGGAATGCAAAAGTAGGAAGTCAAGAAACACCTGGGAGTAACAGGCAAATTTGGCCTTGGAATACAGAATGAAGCAGGGAAAAGCCTAATAGAGTTTTGCCAAGGGAACACAGTGGTCACAGCAAACGCCCTCTTCCAACAACACAAGAGAAGACTCTACACATGGACATCATCAGATGGTCAACACCAAAATCAGATTGATTATATTCTTTGCAGCCAAAGATGGAGAAGCTCTATACAGTGAGCAAACACAAGACCAGGAGCTGACTGTGGCTCAGATCATGAACTCCTTATTGGAAATTCAGAATTAAAATGAAGAAACAACTCACAGTTCAAAAGCATCAATTCTTCAGCACTCAGCTTTCCTTATACTCCAACTCTCACATCCATACATGACTACTGGAAAAACCATAACCTTCGCTAGATGGACCTTTGTTGACAAAGAAATGTCTCTGCTTTTTAATACGCTGTCTAGGTGGGTCATAACTTTTCTTTCAAGGAGTAAGCATCTTTTAATTTCATGGCTGCAATCACCATCTGCAGTGATTTTGGAGCCCCCAAAAATAAAGTCTGACATTGTTTCCACTGTTTCCCCATCTATTTCCCATGAAGTGATGGGACCAGATGCCATGATCTTCATTTTCTGAATGTTGAGCTTTAAGCCAACTTTTTCACTCTCCTCTTTCACTTTCAAGAGGCTTTTTAGTTCCTCTTCACTTTCTGCCTATGTAAGGGTGGTGTCATCTACATATCTGAGGTTAAAAATCAAGATATTTCTCCCAGCAATCTTGATTCCAGCTTGTGTTTCTTCCAGTCCAGCGTTTCTCATGATGTACTCTGCATATAAGTTAAATAAGCAGGGTGACAATATACAGCCTTGACGTACTCCTTTTCCTATTTGGAACCAGTCTGTTGTTCCATGTCCAGTTCTAACTGTTGCTTCCTGACCTGCATACAGATTTCTCAAGAGGCAGGTCAGATGGTCTGGTATTCCCATCTCTTTCAGAATTTTCCACAGTTTATTGTGATCCACACAGTCAAAGGCTTTGGCATAGTCAATAAAGCAGAAATAGATGTTTTTCTGGAACTCTCTTGCTTTTTCGATGATCCAGTGGATGTTGGCAATTTGATCTCTGGTTCCTCTGACTTCTCTAAATCCAGCTTGAACATCTGAAAGTTCATGGTTCATGTATTGTTGAAGCCTGGCTTGGAGAATTTTGAGCATTACTTTACTAGCATGTGAGATGAGTGCAATTGTGTGGTAGTTTGAGCATTCTTTGGCATTGCCTCTCTTAGGGATTGGAATGAAAACTGACCTTTTCCAGTCCTGTGGCCACTGCTGAGTTTTCCAAATTTGCTGGCATATTGAGTGCAGCACTTTCACAGCATCATCTTTTAGGATTTGAAATAGCTCAACTGGAATTTCATCACCTCCACTAGCTTTGTTCGTAGTGATGCTTTCAAAGGCCTACTTGACTTCACATTCCAGAATGTCTGGCTCTAGGTGAGTGAGCACAGCATCGTGATTATCCGGGTCGTGAAGATCTTTTTTGTACAGTTCTTCTGTGTATTCTTGCCACCTCTTCTTAATATCTTCTGCTTCTGTTAGGTCCATACCACTTCTATCCTTTATTGTGTCCCATCTTTGCATGAAATGTTCCCTTGGTATCCCTAATTTTCTTGAGGACATCTTTAATCTTTCCCATTCTATTGTTTTCCTCTGTTTCTTTGCATTGATCACGGAGGAAGGCTTTCTTATCTCTTCTTGCTATTCTTTGGAACTCTGCATTCAGATGTTTATATCTTTCCTTTTCTCCTTTGCCTTTCACCTCTCTTCTTTTCACAGCTCTTTGTAAGGCCTCCTCAGACAACCATTTTGCTTTTTGCATTTATTTTCCATGGGGATGGTCTTGCTTCCTGCATCCTGTACAATGTAACAAACCTCCGCCCACAGCTTATCAGGCACTCTGTCTATCAGCTCTAGTCCCTTAAATCTATTTCTCACTTCCACTGTATAATCATAAGGGATTTGATTTAGGTCATGGTGATTTTCCCTAGTTTGTTCAATTTAAGTCTGAATTTTCCAATAAGGAGTTCATGATCTGAGCCATAGTCGGCTCCCGGTCTTGTTTTTGCTGACTGTATGGACCTTCCCCTCTTTGGCTGCAAAAAATATAATCAATGTCTTATGGGAACTAAAATGATATCTGGTTGTTCTGGTATCTCTCTCTCTGGCTTTTTATGACTGTTTTAGTCATAACATTCAGAGACATTCTACTAATTCTTTGATGTTATTCAAGTAAAAGTAAGCACTTTTTAATAGGCTCTGCTTTTATGATGTTACTCCTTTCTCTCTTTCCCAAATGAACTGTTATATCTGTGTGTGTATGTGTGCATGTGCAGACACACTTGATTGTGGGCTTCCTAGTTGGCACTAGTGGTAAATGACTCACCAGCCAATGTAGGAGTTGTTAAGATTCACAGGTTCAATCCCTGGATCTGGAAGGTACCTTGGAGAAGGGCATGGCAATCCACTCCAGTATTCTTGCCTGGAGAATCTCATGGACAGAGGAGCCTGGAGGGATACACTCCATAGGGTTGCAAAGAGTTGGACATTCCTGAAGCAACTGAGCACACATGCACACATGTGGTTGTATGCTGTGCATTTGTGTGTTTATCTGGGTATATTTGTGTATATGTACTTTTGTGTGTGTGTGTGTACATGTATGTGAATATGTACACACATACATGCAGGTGATAGAGGGAGACAAAGACTCCCAATATTTTCAAAGCGAGTTGATAGCAATAATGTTCACCAACAATAATACTGGTTATTTCAGGATAGTAAGATTCTGAGATGTTTGCTGCTTTTTACTTTAAATCTTTCTCTATTGCTTGAATAAGCAAGTGTCACTTTTAAGATGGTAAAAAACTCTTTTCTTTAATAATTTTTTTAGAAGTTAACTCTTCTTGTATTGACATAAAAATATGTCTAATATGTCAAACCATATTATTGAGGGAAAAAAGAAGTTTTGGAATAATAAATATAGGTTTATCTGATTTGGGGATAAAAATTTAGTGTGCTATTAATATAGGTGGAACCCAAAAGACACATAATAAATATTAAGAGTGTTTATCTCTGGGAGTGGGGCTGGAATTGGGGTTGGAAGTATGTCACACATAACTTCTTAGAACATTGATGTAAACAAGAAAGAGGGTTATTTGTGCTGACGTAAGTCCAGAGGTAGGTTGTCTGAGGCAAGAGTGGAGGGAACCTTAAGGCTGTAGGCTCTTTCTAGCTTTGGTCCCACTGTCTTTTGGGTGTGTTTTCCACACTCACAATTATGGCATCATTGATCCACTTTTAGGCATTGCCTCCAAATCCAGGCAGGAAAAAGACGGAAAGATAGATAAAGATATGTGCCAGATGAGTTTACCTCTTTTTCTCAGGGAGAAAAAAAAAACAAGTTTCCCAGAAGTCTTTCCTAATAAGACTTAAACTTCTGTCTCATTAGCCAGAACTATGTCATGTGGACACATGTGGCTGCTAGGAAGCCTAGGAAACCTAGCTTCTCAGTTATCACACTATTAACCGCAAAAATAATCCAAATATTTTTACATAAAGGGAAAAGAGATATATTCTATATGTTTGTCTATGTGTTTTCCACTTTTATGATATATATATATTTTTTTTTTTCGGCCGTGTCATGCAGTTTGTAGGATCTTACTTCTCTGTTCAGAGATTGAACTTAGGCCCTCGGCAGTGAGAGCACAGAGTCCTAACCACTGGACCGCCAGGGAAGTCCCTGTTTCTACTTTTATAATAACAATGTACATAATGCAATGTGTGTGTGTGCACTTAACTTAGGAAGAATTCATATATATAAGTGAAGGGAGGACATTCCAGGTAGAGAAAATAGTCTGACTGGTTTAAAATTCTAAATAGGTGGAAAATATTTCTAATATAATTATATGTAAATGTGTGTGCTTTTCATTTAAAAAATGAGTTGCTAACATGACCCAAACTGTTATAACAGATTTTATATACAACATAATTCACTGTGTTCAAGAATCAGTGCCCACAGTAAGCTAAGAGCTGCAGAGAACCCTGCATCAGTGTAAGTGAAAAAGACTACAGATTTGTACTTTTTATTCAATTTTCTTTAAAAAAAATTATTTGTAAATCAAAGCTTAAAAACAGAAAAAACTTACCTTCAATTCCTCGATGAGTAGTTTTAATTTTAAAACATCCTCATTTTTCTAGTCCTTATCCTTGCATGTACATGTTTTACTAGCTGAGTGCTGAAGAATTGATGCTTTTGAACTGTGGTGTTGGAGAAGGTTTGAGAGTCCCTTGGACTGCAAGGAGATCCAACCAGTCCATTCTAAAGGAGATCAGCCCTGGGATTTCTTTGGGAGGAATGATGCTAAAGCTGAAACTCCAGTACTTTGGCCACCTCATGTGAAGTGTTGACTCAGTGGAAAAGACTCTGATGCTGGGAGAGATTGGGGGCAGGAGGAGAAGGGGATGAGAGAGGATGAGATGGCTGGATGGCATCACTGACTTGATGGACGTGAGTCTGAATGAACTCTGGGAGTTGGTGATGGAGAGGGAGGCCTGGCGTGCTGCAATTCATGGGGTCGCAAAGAGTCAGACACGACTGAGCGAATGAACTGAGCTGAACTGAACTGAATCTCAAGTGACTTTCTACTTGTAAACTGGAAACCAGTTATTGCAGAGAAGAATTAATGCAAATGCTTTTGTCATTTGCATAAACAAAGAGATGACATACAAAGCAGTGAGATCTGAGAGAATAAATAGTGCAAGGTGTTAACTTCTCAGTGAGCTTTTTGTTTGTTTTCTATATTTGGGAGCAGGTGATTGGAGTTTTTCTATATTTTTTAAATCATTGTCATTTTTTTTTTTGCCACTTTATGTTTAGTCGAAGGATAATTGCTTTACCAAAATTTGTTGTTTTCTGTCAAACATCAACAAGACTCAGCCATAGGTACACCCAAGTCCCCTCCCTCCCAAACCTCCTTCCCATCTCCCTCCCCATCCCATCCTTCTAGATTGTCACAGAGCCCCTGTTTGAGTTCCCTGAGTTATATAGCAAATTCCCATTGACTATCTATTTTACATATAGTAATGCAAATTTCCATGTTACTCTCTCTGTACATCTCACCCTCTCCTCCCCTCTCGCCATGTCCATAGGTCTTTTCTCTATGTCTGTTTCTCCACTGCTGCCCTGCAAATAAATTCATTAGTACCATCTTTCTAGATTCCATATGTATGCATCAGTATACAATATTTATAGTTTACTTTCTGACTTAGTTAATGAAAAGGGAACCCTCTTGCATTGCTGGTGGGAATGTAAATTGATGCAGCCACTGTGGAAGACAGTATGGAGATTTCTCTAAAAACTAGGAATAAAACCTCCATATGACTTAGCAATCCCACTACTAGGCATATACCCTGAGGAAACAAAAATTGAAAAAGACACATGTATCCCAATGTTCATTGCAACACTATTTACAATAGTTAGAACATAAAAGGACAAGGCAATGGCAACCCACTCCAGTATTCTTGCCTGGAAAGTCTCATGGACGAAGGAGCCTGGTAGGCTGCAGTCCATGGGGTCGCTAAGAGTCGGACATGACTGACACGACTTAGCAGCAGCAGCAGCAGCAGCAGAACATGAAAGTAACCTAGATGTCCATCAACAGATAAATCACTGTCTTTTTAATGAAGAGTGCTTCCCAGGCATTAGAAGAATGATTTCAGAAGGTGTGCCTGTGTGCATGCTGTCACTTAGTCATGGCGGACTCTGTGACCCCTTAGACTGTATCCCACCAGGCTCCTCTGTCCATGGGATTCTCTGGGCAAGAATACTGGAGTGGGTTGCCATTTCCTGCTCTAGGGGATCTTCCGGCCCAGGAATCGAACCCATGTCTTCTGCACTGGCAGATGGATTCTTTATCCACTGAGCCACCTGTGAAGCCCTTCAAAAGGCAAAACTCTCCAAGTAGACTGTGGGCTCTGGTTAGCAGGAAGCAGCTGCCTGAGGAGAAGAAACCACAGCCACTCAGGAGGAGCTTGAACACCTCGGAGAAGAGACAGAGCCCAGAGCTGATGGGATGATGAGGTACTGAGGTGTGAGGGATGAGTCAAAAGCCTGGGCTGGGTGCAGGATGACATGGGGATGAGGCAAGTTTCTCATCTCAAATATTGACTCCTGGAGGGAAGCAGTTCCCTACCCCCGCCCCGCAACCTGGTGTGTTTGGGGAAAAGGAATCAGTTCTAGAGTATGGCAAAAAGGAAAGGAGACTGGACAGACAAAAAGACCTACTAACTGCAGTAACAATACTAAAGGTCTGGAAGTTTAAAAAGAATTAAATATTATCTGCAAAGCTTCCAGTAATATAGGACTTCAAAGAAATGTCAGCCCCTCTGCCCCACTGGCTTTGGAAGTCCCTTGGTGTCTGCAGGATGCTTTGCATTTGCTAAGTGCTCACTAAGAACATACTGCAGGAGAAGATAAGGCTGATGGCCTCCGCCTATTCATCCCAGGAGATATTTGGGCAAGATTTATAAGATTTCATATTTATAAGCCTGAATTTCTCTATATCATAATCCTCTCTCAGCATCCCCTGAGTCTAATTGCTCTGTCTTTACCATCTTCCAGAGAACTGGGATCCTATTGTTATATGGAACTCTCCAACCTATAGCCCTTGGGACCTCTTTCCTTGTCAGCATTTTAATCCAAAATTTAAGCTTCATCTCTCCCACACTGTTGGCTACACACCAATTTAGCCACTAACTGTGCTGCTCCATGTCCCCTCCGGGACACCAGCCATGGTACCTTATCATGCCAGGCTTGGGTTCAGCAGGGGAATCCATCTAACCACCAGCCTGTGCACCTGCAGTCCTCCAGGGATGACAGAAAGCTTTTCTTTCTTAACGAAAAACAACCAACTTAACAGTTTTCCATTTCCACATGCTTATTCTTTCTGCCTTAAACATTAACTATTGAAAAATCATGCCATATTTTACTAAGAGTATTTAACACCTTGCCAGCATTGCAAACTTCAGTTATGATTCATACACTCCACAGCAGTTACATCATCTTTGTTCAATATAATGATTATTCATGAGCACTCTTTTCCATTAGCTTTCCTCCTAATTCACACCATTAATATACCTCACACCACTTCACTGCTCTGCCTAGCTCCTGGAGGAGGACAGGACCTCCAGGCCCTACATCACACCAGTTTATCTGATTACCGTGTCCTAAGACATCTTTGTGAAACACAGACTTGATCATGCGATGCTCCTGATCAAAAACCTTTGATGATTTCCTGCTATAGAAGAGCAAACCTCTGCTGCTTCTCAGTCATGCCTTCCTTTTTAACACCTCTCTTTGGGTTTCATTCCACACTGCTCATCTTCAGGGTGGTCGTTCAAGGTATTCCTGGTATACTGAGTGTCCGCTAACTATAAAAGTTTTCTTGCAGCCTTTTCTCAGTCTTTCACTCCTCCATACTCCAAGAGATTTTTAAACCTCTTTTATAATACGTCTTAGGCTGAAATTATATATGTATTGCCCACTTCCATACGATTGAGACCAAGAGACTAGAATCGGTTTTTCATTTATCCTCCTCACTCCCATTTCTCCTTGGGTAATTGACCTGTGTGTTCCAGAGTGTAAAAGCAACATCACCAATATACATGATCCTGCCTCCTTCTTATAGCAGAATCTGATTGGAGCAGAATGGATACTTACGTTAAGCCAAACAGATTGTCTCCTGAATTTGGAACTAGAACACACACACACACAAATCTAGGAAAGTAGGGGGGCTTAGTGTCTGAAGTTGTAATTTGGGGTTATCTTGATCGGCCATCTACAAACAGGTCAGAGAGCAGAGAGGAGGCTTACAGAAAGCAGAATGAAGCAGAAGCATTGCAAGGGCAGGAAGTCATGCAGTAAGAGAGAAGAGGGAAACAGAATTGTTATTTGAAGACAAATAGACTGCCAGATGTTTCTACTCACACACACACACACACACACACAAATGGGTTTATTCAGGATCAGCAGAGAATTGCAGTTTGGGGTCTGCAGGGCATGGCTTGAGTAAGCTCCAGGAATTGGTGATGGACAGGGAAGCCTGTCGTGCTGCATTCCATGGGGTCACAAACAGTCAGACACGACTGAGTGACTGAACTGAACTGAGGGCTTCCCGAGTGGCTCAGATGATAAAGAATCTGCCTGCAGTGTGAGAGACCCAGGTTCGACCCCTGGGACCAAAAGATCCCCTGGAGAAGGAAATGGCTACCCACTCAAGTATTCTTTCCTGGGGAATTCCATGGACACAGGAGCCTGGTGGGCTACAGCCCATGGAGTCACAAACCATCTGACATGACTAAGAGACTAACACATATACAACCATGGTAAACCTCATTCAAGTTCCCCCATGGCAAGGGAAGGAGAACACTTTTACAGAGGAGAAAAGGTGGTGTGGAGGGGCTAGAGTAAACAAAGAGTCCAGTGACTTTTCATTGGTTGAGTCCTTGGGGGAGGGGTGCGGGAGTCTGGGGTCAGGGAAGCAGTCCTTTCTTCTGGCTTGGCTATTTTGCAGGGCATGACAGCTCCAAGAGGAGAGTGAAAAAGCCAGCTTAAAACTCAGCATTCAGAAAACTAAGATCATGGCATCTTATCTTATCACTTCATGGCAAATAGATAGGGAAACAATGGAAATAGTGACAGACTTTATTTGAGGGAGTCTTCAAAATCACTGCAGATGGTGACAGCAGCCAAGAAATTAGAAGATGCTTGCTCCTTGGAAGAAAAGTTATGACCTACCCAGACAGCATATTAAAAAGCAGAGACATTACTTTGCCAACAAAGGTCTGTCTAGTCAAAACTATGCTTTTTCCAGTAGTCATGTATGGATGTGAGAGTTGCACCATAAGGAAAGCTGAGTACCGAAGAATTCATGCTTTTGAACTATGGTGTTGGAGAAGACTCTTGAGAGTCCCTTGGACAGCAAGGAGATCTAATCAGTCCATCCTAAAGGAAATTAGTCCTGAATATTTATTGGAAGGACTGATGCTGAAGCTGAAACTCCAGTACTTTGGCCACCTGATATGAAGAGCTGACTCATTTGAAAAGACTCTGATGCTGTGAAAGATTGAAGGCAGGAGGAGAAGGGGACAACAGAGGATGAGATGGTTGGATGGCATCACCAACTCAATGGAGATGAGTTTGAGTAAACTCTGGGAGTTGGTGATAGACAGGGAAGCCTGGTGTGCTGCAATTCATGGGGTCACAAAGAGTCGAACACAGTTGAGCAACTGAACTGAACTGAACTGAATTGAGAGCTCCCCATTCTGGTCTCCCAACTCTTTTTTGTTTCTGCAGCATTGCACTGCTTGCAGAATCCCAGCTCCCCATTCAGGGACTGAACCCACACCCTCAGCAGTGAAAGCTGAGTCCTAAGTACTAGAGGCCAGGGAATTCCCTCCCAACTCTCTTTAGCTGAGATTTCTATGTATTAAATTTTTACAGAGAACAGAACCAAAGATGGGGTGTGGGTCAGGGTAAGGGAAAGAAGAAGATGTCTAGCCATTTTCCAATTCCACTGGGATCTGACTATCTTCCTAGCATAGGTGCTAAGAAGCTTCTCTGCACCCTTAACCCTTCATACAAGCAAACCTGAGTGAGAATAGTCTTTCCTTACAACTAAGGGATCCCTTATTAATACAGCCTAGCATTGTGCTTTGCTTATTAAATGTCTATTAAATTGAGGTGTTAAAAAACATTACACTGATTAGAATTTCCTTCAGTTGAATTGGGACTGGGCAGCCTCAGGAATACAGGACATAAGTGGACCAATGTGCCATAAGTGGAGGTTGCTGATTGTTCCCATGGCACTTATCCTCCAACATGGAGGAGAGAGGGCAGAACTTTCTCCAGTGTCCCAAACTGTCTTATAAATTTCATATTAAAAAATCATGAGTCATTTCTCCAGAGCAACACACATTTATTACCTATGTTATTAAAAATGAATGATTCAATATTTTATATTTTATTCTAGATTTTCAGTAATCTTGGAGTTAATTTGATATTGATTGATAGAATGAACACTTTTACTGGAAGCTACAAATAAAATATTTACAAGCACAATCCTATGGACTGAACCAGTCACAGGAGGTTTGATTAAGATGTATAGAATTCTATATTTGCTGACCTTAACATGAGGGCCAAAGGGCAGTTCCCATCACAATTAAACCCTGCAGCCTGTATCAGAATTAACCTCTAGGAAAATTTGACCATTACTTAGACATTTCTGTTCTGAAACCCCTTCCTGAATTGGAATAAATAAATTATATGCTAGTCAGCGCTAAAACAAGAAATACTTTAAACATGAAATTTAGCTTGCATACAACAAATTTTAAGAACAGATTTTACATGTTTGTACCTCATAACTATTACCATTTCCATGTGTGCAGTTAAGCATGTGGCCAGAAACGTAATAAAATGCCTGCATGATGATGTATGCTTTTTAACACAGTGAGAAATATTTAGAGAGTAGATTGATTGCTTCATCAAGTAAAACAAAAAACGGTGTTTTATATGTTCCTTTTCTTTCATCATTCAGTTTTATTTTTTATAGGTGCATGTATGTAGCTAGTTATGCAGAACAGAGTAAAATGCAAGATCTAGGTCATTTTGGCCAAAGAAATGGAAAATGTTAACTGTTTTCTCAACTTAGCTTCACCTCTGGCAGAGGAAAGGAATTTGCCAAGAGATTCAATGCTAGTGCAGACTGAAGGAGATGCTGTTGAGTAAAAAATTAAGCAATGCTACTCATAATGATAGGATACATATATAATCTCCTTATGAAATTCATTTATGGAGAGCAATCTGGGTACATTGTATGTGCTTTAAAATGAGAGAGAAAAAAAATCACAATTCTCCAGCATTTTTCAGTCTTTTCAAACTCTTCCTGTGAACTTGTTTGCCTGAAAGTTTATAGTGCAGACCTGGCCAGTTTTATGCAAGTGAAGCAGAGCTGGTATCCAGTCCACTGACCCACAAGGTGCCAAGTCCAAGAATTAGCAAAACAGTCCAGGGTAGCATGAGCTTGGAACAGACATTGTGCATTTACCAAATAACTTGGTAAATGCCAGAGGTGATCCAACCTTGTCAAACCAGTCATATGACAAGTTATATATTGCTGAAGCACATAAAACTTCACTTTTAAAGCTTATTAGGTGTTTTGGATGAATATTTCAACTTGATTCATTATAAACCAAGATGTAGTTCAGCAAAAGGATTTGGACAGGATAAGAAGTAATTTAAATTATTCTGTTCTTTTTATGTACATTTAATGATAGATATATTTTTTACTTTTTCCATTTCTTTAAGGAACTTAATACAGTATTAAAAGATAAATTAAGTAAATTCTGGGATATTATGCAATGGAATATTAATAGAATAATATAGACTCATTTGAATTAAATGTATAGAGATAAAGAAAAGGTCTTTGATGTAATAGAAAATAAAAAAGAAATAGAAATCTACATACATAATATGATTCTATGTAATGAAAATCTATACATAGAAAACAATGCTAGAAGGAAATATACAAAAATATTTATAGTGAATGTGTTCAGGTGCCACTGAGAGTCCTTTTTTCTTCTATTTTCAAACTTTGCAAATGTTCCTTTATGAACACACATTATTTGTTAATGGTAAAATAAGCTTAACAGTGTGGTCACAAATTTATACATTTGATGATCAGATATTCAGTGAAAATATGAGAGGGTAACAGGCAGGAAGGCCAGGGGTCTCCAAACGGAGGAAATAGCCTGCAAGTGTCAGACATTTTCTCTCTCTTAAGCGGCAGGAGGAAACAAACTAGCGATATTTTTTTCCTTCTCTATACAAATTTAAAAGGAGATTTCTCTTAAGATTCTGTGTTGCCATAATGATACCTGGTTTCACCTCAAGTTAACCAATGCCTTTTTCTTATGGAAATGTTTATCTTAAGCTATGCTAATGTACTATACATTTACCCCAAACTCTGTCTTCAAGTCGGTTCCGCCTTTTGGGCTCAACCTACTCGATAAACCAGTATGTTATACTCCGATATTGTTCCTCTAATCTATGTAAACGAAACTATTTGTATGGTGATCTGCCCTTCTTCAAGATTCAAGTTAATCATTTTATGGCCCAAGATCAACCATTTGGAGCCAAGGTTATCCCAAAATACTCTGATGGGTGTGGGGCTTGGTGCCATTCTAAGTTTTGAGACATTCCTTTCTTTCATTAACAGACTGCTGGTGACTATATAACATCCAGCTGAATACTAGCAGGCGGGTACTCTTTCTGCCCCCATCTGATGCCTATGTCAGAAGCTTTCTCTATCTCCTTTATACTTTAATAAAACTTTATGACACAAAAGCTCTGAGCGATCAAGCCTCGTCTCTGGCCCCGGATTGAATTCTTCTCCTCCGGAGGCCAAGAATCCCGGCATCGTAATTCAACAACCTTTCAAATACAACCTTTAAAATTTTCTCCATAACAGATATGATCCTTTTTTTTTTAATTTACTTTTGTCTGTGCTGGGTCTTCATTGCTGTGAGTGGGCTTCCTCCAGTTGTAGTGAGCAGGAGCTACTCTTCACTGTGGTGTGCAGCTTCTTACTGCAGTGGCTTCTCTTGTTAGAGAGGCTGGGCTCCAGGCACGTGGGCTTCAGTAGCTGTGTCTCATGGGCTCTAGAGCGCAGGCTCAGTACTTGTGGTACACGGGCTTAGTTTGCCTCTCGGCATGTGGGATCTTCCTGGACCAGGGATTGATCCCGTATCCCCTGCACTGGCAGGCAGATTCTTTACTACCGGACCGCCAGGGAAGACCAGATCTGATCGTTTTAATAATCCCCAACACAATGGGTAAGAAAGAAAAGCTAAATTTTATTCTAATCTGGTAAACATAGTTCAATCCAACTAAATAAACTATCTCATGTTTATGTAACTCAGTCTCTGCCTGAATGACCCAAGTAAGCACTTTTTCAGAACTTCACTTCCTTTGCCAGATTCTCTCTAGAGTGCACTGTGGGTCTACCAGTGAAATGTGTGGCTACATGAGAGTATGACCAGAGGTGGAAGCAAGGTCCTGGAAAAGATAGTATATTCCACTATATCTTTCACGATCTAAGACAGAGTGGCTGGTCTCTACTGCTTCCTAGGCTGACTCCCAGAGAGGTACCGTGGGACTGCTGCTGTCAGCCACCAAAGTCCACAGCTGGTGTTACTGTGATCTGTTCTCAGTTCCATCAGGACAGTAGATTCGGATCTTATTAACATAGCTGAGCATATGAATCAAGCCTCACCTGAAGCTAGTCCTAACTCCAGATTTTTCAGTTACCGTTCAGAAACTATTAACTTTTCTTTATTGTTTAACCCAGTTTAGGTTTATGTGCTCTGAAACATAAAGACTTGTAATTGATTTCAATCTCTATGTTTTGTTCAACTTAGCATCACTATGATAAGTCAGCATGTTTAAAAATGTTTTACAAACTGTCATAAAAGAACAGCACCTTCCAGCGCCCAAGCAGCTAATGAGTAGCTGTGGTCAGACAGTAGGTTGCTCTGATATCTGAGGAGCAGATGATTTTCTTGCACAATCACAGTGGCTGATCCAGTGGAGTGGGGGCAGGACAGGCAGACAGACCTATCCTAGAGATGATGCTCACCATCAATAACCTGGCATCAGCGCCTAGACAGTCTCATGATGGTGACTCCTCAGTGACCTTGATTAATTATGTACCTGATGGTGTCATATAAAATACAGAGCCATCAAAAGCATTCACAGACTCTGAAAAGTTTTAAATGGGAGAGTGCCTGGCCTGTTGATGTTTCACTGGCTACCATTTTAACTGGTGGCAGCGTGTAGCCAGCAAACTTTCCCAGGGGTGACTTTGGGTGGCTTTAGGGCAAGTTAAGCAAAGCTGTTTACAGGCATTTGTCTCTTGCCTGTGCTGGCTGGTCTCCATCAACTGTCTTTAAGAACAGAGAGCACCCAGAAAGGTACAGTGAGAAAGACTGCATAAAGGTGGTGATATCTATGTAGAGTCTTCAACAGTTGTGCAGGAGTGCCCCCGGATTGTTGCTGCTGCTGCTGCTTCAGTTGTGTCTGACTCTTTGCGACCCCATGGACTGTAGTCCACCAGGCTCTTCTGTCCATAGGATTCTCCAGGCAAGAATACTGGAGTGGGTTACCATGCCCTCCTCCAGAGGATCTTCCTGACGCAGAATTGAACCCACTTCTCTTACATCTCCTACATTGGCAGGCGTGTTCTTTACCACTAGTGCCACCTGAGAAGCCCCTGGTTTAGAGAGAAGGCAAAAGAGAGAATGGATACACAGGGGAGATGTGAAATAATGGTTTAATCTGAGGAACTCCTAGTAGCTGGGCATAGTGATATTGCATAAGCGCGGGGAAGTAAGAAGATGAGACTGAGAAAAGAAAGCAGGCTTCTCTTGGTGAAGGTCCTTGCTTGATAAGCCCAGGATTTTTCATTTTTTGCAGTGAGTGATGAGATAGCATCAGAGGATTTTAAACAGAGATTACATTGTCAGATTCACATTTTCTGAAGAATACTCCAAGGCCAAATAGAGAAGGACTGGGGGAAAAAGAAGCCCAAAAGGCTAGAATATAACCTAGAGAAGAAAGGGTGAGGGTCTGAACTGAGGCAGGGCTGAGAGGGGAAGGGAAGATGGGATCCTTAGGAGGTGAGGTGAACTAGAGCTAGTGATGGATTTGATACAGAGGTGAAGGAGCAGGAAGAGTCTCAGCTGAGTCCCAGGTTTCTTAATTTTACAACTAATGACTAGGAAGTGACAAGACAAGAGGAGTGTTTGGAGACTGGACAGAAGAGGAAGATATTTTCATTTAGAGTTGTTTTGTTTTGTTTTGTTTTTTTCTGGCCATGCCATAGGGCTTTCAGGATCTTAGTTCCCTAACCAGGTATCAAACCCAGGCCCTAGCAGTGAGAGTGCTGAGTCCTAACCACTGGGCCACCGGGGAATTCTGCATTAAGAGTTTTGAGACGTGCAGGCAAACATGTCCAGTGACCAGTAGGATGGTTGGGTGTAGAGGAAAAACGAGAACTGAGAGACAAATTTTAAAGTCACAAACAGAAAGCCATTATTCATGGGAGAAATGACCTTGCTTAGAGAGATGCAGAGATTATGCCTTGAACCTAAGAATTTCTTTAGTGACACAAGGAAATCAGGACTTTCACTGCAAATACATGGGTGGCACTTTCTTTATGAAACCTTCACAGACTCCCAGGCAAAATTAAGCCTTCCCATGTGTTTGGAAAGGATGCCGTAACAAAAATATTTACCAAGTCTGAGTGGCTTAAACAATGGAAATTTATTTTGTCACAGTTCTAGAGACTAGAAGCCCAAGAGCATTTGTTGGCAGGTTTGGTTTGTTCTGAAAGCCTCTCTCCTTGACTGTGGATGGCCATCTTCTCACAGTGTCTTCACATGGTCACCTCTCTGAGAACATTTGTGTCCTAATTTCCTCTTCTGATAAGGACACCAGTCATACTGGATTAGAGCCCACCTTAATGACCTCATTTCAGCCTAATCACTTCTTTAAAGTCCCTGTCTCCAAGTACAGTCACATTCTGAGGTTCTGGGTTAGGACTTCATCAGATGAACTGAGTGAGCAGGGACACAATTCAGCCCATAAGAGCATGGCTGGGCTAACACTGTGCTTCCCAGGTGGCACAGTGGTAGAGAGTCTGCCTGCCAATGCAGGAGACGCAGTAGACTCCGGTTCCATCCCTGGGTAAGAAATGTCCCCTGGAGGATGAAATGGCAGCCTACTCCAGTATTGCCTGGGGAATCCCATGGACGGAGGAGCCTGGCGGGCTACAGTCCCTGGGGTCACAAAGAGTAGGATGTGACTGAGCGTGCATGCACAGGCTCACACCGCATCCCTCCCTGATGCTTCCTGCATGCCCTTACCTTGTGCTCTAAGGCTTTGCCTATGTGTGCATCCCCTGCTGAGACGCAGAGCTCCTTTTGGGCAGTAGCAATATCTCACTTATCTCTGTGTCCCCAGACACTGAGCCATTACTGCTGGTTTCCAGAAATTACTTGCAAGCTTGAACATACTCTAAATTTGGGGGAAAACACCTCATTAACAAAACAGGCTTTTCCTAGACCAGAAACAGATTGCCCAAGGACAAATTGCAGCCCACAGATGTGTTTTGTTTGGCCACATTGTTTTTGTTTTATGAAATCAAGAGTTTTTACTTTTTTTAAATCTGAAATTTTCACTTCTTTTGAATAATATAGAGATCTGGCAACTTGCAGCTTTGTTCCTATGTAGCAATAATCAGCTTGGGCTTATTGGCAGCTGCCACATTTATTTCCTCTACTAATTTTCATTATGAATATTATAATGAATCCTCTTGTACCTTTCACATAACTTTGGCAATTATTATAGTTTTCACAATCTCATTTCACCTGTTTAGAGCAAATTCCAAATATTTTAGTATGCCTTTGTAACTGAAAAAAAAACTATATGTTTTACATAACCACTATGCCATTATTATAGCTCTGAAAATTAGCAATAATTCCTTAACAGCATCTAACAGACAGTCTATATTCATATTTTCCTGTCTCACAACTGTCTTTTTATACTTCGTTTGTTCAAACGGGATTCAAAATTACTCATCACATTTGATTGTTTTGTGTCCTAAAACCTTTAAAAAATATCACTTAGTTGTTTTAAAAACTAAATCGTTTGTCCCATAGAATGTTCCAGATTCAGAATTTGGCGGGTTGTGTCCTCACAACATCATTTTTTTTTCTAGCTCTTTAAAAAAAGAAACTGTCTTAATTGCCTCTGTTGTGGTGCACATGCTCTAGAGCACACGGGCTCAGTGGTTGCAGAGTGCAGGCTCTACAGTGTGGGAGATCTCAGTTTCCCGACCAGGGACTAACCTGTGTCCCCTGCACTGCAAGGCAGATTCTTGCACTGGACCACTAGGGAAGTCCCTCTTCTAACTTTCATACTTCCTACAAATGGGTAGTTAAATCCAAAGCAGTGCTGCCCAATGTCACTGTTTATAAGGGATAAGGATTTTCTATGTCTGTGCTATCCAATAGAGCAGCCACGATCAATATGTGATGAGAGAGTCCTTGAAATAACAGAGGAACTGAACTGTCCAGCCTGTTTTCCAGCTATCTATAGCTGTGAACTAAGGTTTAGTGCAAAGGAAATAGAAGAAAGTGATGGCCTCAACTTCTGGGTTTTGTCTCTAAAAGGAAGGGGACTAGCTTTTATTCTCCCCTTCTTCAGACTTCAGATTCCTGCCTGTGTGAGTGCAGTGATGAGTTTTTTCCACCATAGCCATGTAAGAAATATTTTACACATGACAGAGCAATAAGATAGAATGAACCTGGACTCCCAATACTATACCACCCCAAGACTGCTTATGTTTAAACTATTATGGGAAAGTTATGCTCTATCTTACTTTAAGCCACTGTTAAATTAGATCTGACTACAAAGCAAACAGATTCTCCAGTACGTGTCACATTTAACTCAGCACACAAGCCTACTGTGGGAGGAGAACTGTTTCCATGGATGTTAGTCATCCCTCTTCTTTAACCTGCTGTGTGTGTCTCTATCTAATGAACAAGGTACTGACAGTCACTTGCAGAGATGGCATACACATGGGCTCAATAAGGGATTTTCCCTCCCAAAGGCCCTCCCTGCCACTACTGAGTACTTAATTTTCCAGATGGTAGCAAACCATAGCACCAAAATATTCTAGTTGTCTAGGGTCCTGACAACTAGCTGCATCATGTAGATGCCTGTAACCTTTCATCATGTAGACCGAGCTTCCCAGGTTGGGCTAGTGGTAAAGAACCTGACTGCCAGTGCAGGAGACTTAAGAGATGTGGGTTTGATCACCGAGTCAGGAAATCCCTTGGAGGAGGGCATGTCAACCCACCTCAGTAATCTTGCCTGGGGAATCCCATGGACAGAGGAGCCTGGTAGGCTATAGTCCAAAGGGTCGCAGAGCTGGATGCTACTAAAGTGACTGAGAACGCACACATTTACCGTAAGAATAGGTGCTTAATTCTGCATTTGCCAGGCTTCCTTTACCCATCATTCTTCTGCCAGCACTAACATCATTTGTGTTATTTATTGAATATCCTAGGCACCACCATGCTTTCTTAGTAAATGTTGCTTTCAAACAGGATTTTTATTAATGGCCAAAAAAAGGTGAAGCCGTGGTATAAGGCTCCAGCTGTTCCTGTCATGAACTGTGGCCTTAAAAGGCAGAAAATGGAATGGATAAAGGAGAGGGAAAATCATAAATGCCAAACTAAAGCTGCATGACCAGTTGTAAAAATGAGAACAAAACCTCGACTGTACTTTCTTAATTGGGCATTAGGCCATCAGAATAAAATTTACATTTTCCAGCCTCCCTTGCATCTATCTGTGGCTGTGCACTAAGGTTTATGGAAGTTAAATAAAGTGGTGGATTCAACTTTTGGGTTGTGCCCCTAAAGAGAAGGTAGTAGCTTTCACATTCCCTTCTTTAGACTTCAGGCTTCTGCCTGGTAGGTGAATGTGCTGCAAGAAGCTTGAATAATTACTCCTCCCCCTTATTCTTTACAAGAAATAGCATTTGAACAAAAGTCTTTATCCTCTTTGCTCTTCCTTTTTCCCTAGTGTTGTTTCATAGCAGTAGTCTGCAAATTTCTTTGCCAGCAGTTCCTCAAAAGAATTTTTTTTTTAATTTGCTGCACAATTTTAAGTTACCTAAGATTTTCCAGCATAAGTTTTAAGTGAATATAATGTGAGGCATATTATAAATATTGACATTTTAAAATAAAATACACCATTCCTTCAAATAAATGCAAGAGAAACTTAATATAGCAGTTTAAAAATAATTAGCATTCATTAAAAAATTAGAACAAGTTCTTTTTCAACAGTCAAAAGTTTTACACCATTTTTTACCTCCTTAAACTCCTATTTACGTTCTACTTCCGTCACAGAATTCCATCCTAATGTATTATATTCCTTTGTTTGAGTGTCTTTTATTGACCATTCTCTCATACTCTGTGTAGCAAAAATATGCATATATATAAAATTAACGTTTTTAGACTCTCTGTGAATTAGACTGTAAAATTTAAAAAAATGTCTTCTAGAGTGGATCAGCCATACAAGTATTATGTAAACACAAATGATCAAAATAATTTCCATATAAAAACATTTGATCAAAGAAAATAAATATAAAAATTAAAACTCAGATGTTTGTCACTTTCTGAATTAGATGGAGCTTTTAAAAATATATAACTTTATGGGTGAATAAGTCTAATTAGTAGAATGAGACAAGGTAAAGAATTATTTCCAATCTTCACATTTTTATAGATTTCATTTCTGATAAATCTTATTCATATAAATAAGTAGTTGGGAATAAACAGAGTTTCAGTCTAATGGTATCATTTGGTTCTTTGAAGTCCTTTTAAGTTATTTTTTTTTAAGATGAAAATATGTTATTTAGCATGAAAAATATATTTATGAAGCTAATAGTTTACAACATAATTGGGTTCTCCTTCAATTTTATTGTTAGCAAAGAATTAGAAACCACTTGACTTGCAAAGGATTTAGTATAGAAAAAAAGAGATTGGACCAGGACCTGCCCTCCTGGGAGAGAAGGTTCCCATGGGTAGACCTCACCCTGGGGAATGAAAAGGGCAAGCCACAATCTGGATATTCCAGTCCTGGAGTCCTGCATGGAGGAGACAAGACCCCTTGCCTGCTGGGAAATGCACTGAGATAGAGAGGTCTAGACTCTGCTCAGGAGGCCTGCCCACGGGCTGGCTTGCCAATAATCAGGGCAGATGTGAACACCCTGATCCTGCTCACTCTACACCACAGTCTGGTGCAAGATCTGGGACTACCAAGCCTTGGGAAATGATTCAGTCCAACTACACAGAGACAGAGCAGGGCACCTAGAGTGTAATTGGATGGAGCCTCAGAAGCCACTGTCAGCACATGCATGAGGTAACATTGCACGTGTGCTCAGCAGCCAAGTGCTGAATCTTAGACAGACAGGACCTGGAAGAGGACTCGTCTAGCTCCCCAGAACAGCCTGGAGGTGCTGGGGCATGGTCTGAGTGTGGCAGTGATGGCCGCTGTCAGCACACTCAGGGGCGGTGAGAGTGCCCAGCTCTACGTGCTCCACACTGCAGCTCAGTGCTGGCTCTGAGGCAGACGGGTCCTGGGAGAAGACTGCCACAGAGGCGGCCCAGATCTCAGGTGGCTGCACGACCACCTCAGTTCCTGCAGCCACAGCACCCAGACCCGCGGTCTCAGCCTACTCCACACTACAACCCTGAACTAGATCTGGGACAAACACAACAGAGAAAGGGATGCAACTTTCAGCTGCTTCTGAGCGGAACTGAGAACATAGGTCCTCCATGATCGCACAGGTCTCACTTCCTTCAGCAATCACCTCCTTTAGCGGCAGAACATGCACTCAAGGGCAATGGAACCTGATCAAACCTGACCCTCAGGGATTCTGATCCAACAACTAGGGAGCAGACCTCACCCTGTCAGGGTGACAACAGCTGTGGAGCAGAGAGGAGGCCTCCCACATCATCCAGTACAGCCTCTGGACACCACAACACCAACCACCTGCCCTGTCAAGGTGATATCAGCCAGCATACCCTGAGGAAAGGCATGACTGGTGTCCATACCAAAATCAGCCCTTACACCAGAAACACTGGGTACACACAGCCTGCACAGGGGCGCTCCCTCATAATAACACCACTTCAAGACCACAGTAATAATTCTTCCTCCTAAACTCATAAAGACAGAACAAATTTAGTAAAATGAAAAGGCGGAGGAACTACTCCCAATTAAAAGAACAAGAGAAATCCCCTGAAAGAATAAATAATGAAGCAGACTCCACCAGTCAATTAGAACCCAAATTCAAAAAAAGTAGCAATAAATGTGCTAACTAAATTGAGAAAAACTATTGACAGAAATATAGATCACCGGCCAAGGGGCTAGAAGCTACAAAAAATGAGCCGGTCAAAACCGGACAATTAAATTGCTGACATAGAAATTGATCTAGAATCAAAGAATGGCAGACTAAGTGACAGAGAAGAATGAATAAGTGATTTGAAAGCTAGATAATGGGAATCACCCCGTCAGAACAGCAGACAAAAAGACTAACTTTTAAACAGGAAAGCAACACATGAGATCTATGAGATAATATAAAACACGTGCTAGCCTATGTATAACAGGACCAAACCGGTCTCATCAGATCTTTTATTTTCCTTCAAACTTTATTGAGACATAATTGACATATGATACTGTATGAAAGTGAAAGGGAAGTCACTCAGTCGTATCTGACTCTTTGTGACTCCATGAACTGTAGCCTACCAGGCTCCTCAGTCCATGGGATTTTCTGTGCAAGAGTACTGGATTGGGTTGCCATTTCCTTCTCCAGGGGATCTTCCCAACCCAGGGATCGAACCTGGGTACCCCACATTGTAGGCAGACGCTTTTACTCTCTGAGCCACCAGGGAAGTCCATGATTCTGCATAAATATAAGATTTATAGCATAATTATTTGACTAACGGAAATCATGAAATGATTACCACAATAAGTTTAGTGAATATCCATCATCTCATATAGACACAAAATTAAAGAAGCAGAAAAAATATTTTTCTTTTGTAATAGAACTCTTAAGATTTATTCTCTAAACAACTTTCGTATATAATATACAGCAGTGGGGTTTTTTAACTGAATATAGTTCCGTGTGCTATACAGTAGGCCCTTGCTGTTTATCTATTTTATATATAGTACTTTTGTATCTGCTGATACCAAGCTCATACTTTATCCCTTCCCCAACAGTTAATTATATTTATCATGTTGTGCGTTAAATCCCTTATAACTGGAACTTTGTATCTTTTGATTACCTTCATCCAATTCCCCTACTTCTTGCCTCCGGTAACCACAAATATGAACTCTTTTAACATGACTTTGTGGTTTTTAAAGTACAACTTATCCAGAATGCTGCTAATTCCTGTTATACAACAAAATGATTTGGTATTTCTATTCATTTCAAAATAATCATGATAATTTTAGTTAGACTGTGTAACCATTCAAAGATATTACATAGTTATTTACTATATTTGCCGTACGGTAGATAGCCATACTTTTTTAAAAGCTGCTGATCTCTTAAGTTCAAACACATTTTAACAACCCTGCATTTTTACTCCCCCCTACCACCACCACATTTACTGATTTTGACATCATATTTTATTTTTGTTTGGGTATTCTTACTGCTGATACAGATTATTTTACTACTATTATCTTTTAATCTTCCTACTAGCTTTACACATGGCAGTTTTGTTACCTTTACTGTATATATTTGCCTGTGTGTGTGTGCTCAGTCGTATCTCTTTGCGACCCCATGGACAATAGCCCTCCAGGCTCCTCTGTCCATGGAATTTCCAGGCAAGAATACTGGAATGGGTTGCCATTTCCTTCTCCAGGAGATCTTCCCAACCCAGGGATCAAACCTGATTCTCCTGCATTGCAGGTGGATTCTTCATCTGCTGAGCCATCAGGGAAGCCCGTATTTGCCTTTACCAGTGGGATTTTTCCTTTCTTCATTGCATGTTTCTAGAAGTGGTCTTTTTTTTTCTCTTCTTCTTCTTCTTAGAAAAGTCCCTTCAACATTTCTTGTAAAGCTAGTTTGGTGGTGCTGAACTCTTTTAGCTGTTGACTAAATGTTGACCTCTATCAAATCTGAATGAAAGTCTTGCTGGGTAGAGTATCTTGCTGCTGCTACATTGCTTCAGTCGTGTCTGACTCTGTGTGACCCCATAGACGGCAGCCCACCAGGCTCGCCCATCCCTGTTATTCTCCAGGCAAGAACACTGGAGTGGGATGCCATCTCCTTCTCCAATGCATGAAAGTGAAAAGTGAAAGTAAAGTCGCTCAGTCGTGTTCGACTCTTTAGCGACCCCATGGACTGCAGCTCACCAGGCTCCTCCATCCGTGGGATTTTCCAGGCAAGAGTACTGGAGTGGGGTGCCATCGCCTTAGTTGCAGGTTTTTCCCTTTCATCACCTTAAATATATTGTGCCTGCAGATTGTCTGCCTATCAGCTGATTGCCTTATGGGAGTTCCCTTATAGGTAACTTGTTGCTTTTTTGCTTGCTGCTTTTAACCTTCTCTATCTGTGACTTTTTCTGTTTTAATTACAGTGTTACTGGTGTGGTCTGTTTTGAGACAGTCTTGTTTGGGACTCTGCTTCCTGGACAGAGAGTTCCAGCTTGATGATCCATTCCTCTGTTATCATGTAATCTATTAATGAGTCCTTCTAATATGTTTTGCATTTCAGTGATTATATTCTTCATTTTCATTTGGTTCTCCTTTATATTTTCTAATTCTTTGTTTAAAATTTCTAACTTGGACTTACCCGGTGGTCCAGTGGTTAAGAATCCACCTGCCAATACAAAGGGTATGGGTTCGATTTCGGTCTGGGAAGATTCCATGTGCTTCAGGGCAGCTAAGCCTGTGTGCCACAACCACTAAGCCTGCTGTCTAGAGCCCACATGCCTAGAGCCTGTACTCTGCAACAAGAGAAGCCCCCGAAATGAGAAGCCCTTAGACCACAACTAGAGAAAGCCCACATGCAGCAATCAAGACCCAGCACAGCCAAAAATAAATAAATTTTACAAAATAATAAATAAAACTTCTAACTTCTCACTCAGTTCATTGAGTCTTCTCCCAAGTTCTTTGAACATCTTTGCGATCATTACCTTGAACTCTGTAAGGTTAACTGCTAATGTCTACTTCACTTACTTCTTCTGCGGCTTTATCTTGTTCCTTCATTTGGAAGATCCTCCTGTGTAGCCACATTTTGTCTTTGTTGCTGTTTTTATCTCTATTTATCTGTAGATTGGTTACATTTCCTGACCTCAGAGAAGTAGCCTTTTGTAGGAGATGTCCTATGCATCCCAGCAGTACACCTCCCTTTGGTCACCAGAACTATATGTTGTTCTATGGGTGCCCCCTATTTGGGTTGCATGGGTCCTTCTGTCATGGTGGGCTGACTCTTGTGGGTGGTCTGGTCAGCATGCCTGGCCCTCAGTCTGGTTTGTTGCCAGCCCTTGCCTTGTGTGGAGACTGTCAGCCACTGATTGGCAGGACTGGGTCTGGGAGTTCCCTGACGATGTTGGTTAGGACTAGTTAGGACTCTGCTTTCACTGCCAGAGCCCAAGTTCAATCCCTGATCAGGAAACTAAGATCCCACAAACTGCACAGCATGGCCAAGAACAAAGAACAAAAACAACAAAAGTAACTGCAAACAACAACAGGAACAAAAGTGCTGGCGGCAGGCCCAAGGAGGACCCTGACCCACTGGTGGTGGAGCTGACTTCTGGAGCAGGTGGTTGTGGAGCTGGGCTCCCAGATCTAGTGAAGGCCAGCTGGTGGGCAGGGCCAGTTCCTGACGCAGCTGGCTATAGGGCTGGGCATATCCCAAAGCTGGTGTTGGCCTGGTGGTGACTAGGGCTGGACCCTACATGGGGCTGGAGTCCAGGAGGTCTTGGGTTTAGTGCTGGCTTACTGGTGAGCAAAGACAGGTTCCCAGGTCTGTGGCTGCAGGACCCAGAGCTAATGCTGGCCTGCTCATGGTTTGGCTGGATGCTGGTTTAGAAAGCTGCTAGGCTGTGGTGGTTCTGTGGCTACAGCCTGTCCACTGGGGGTGGAGTCAGACCCCAGGCTCTCTGGCTGCAGGACCCTAGGGATCCAAGGGCTAGTGCTGATGTGTTGATATGCATAGCAGGTCCTGGGCTCTCAAGTGGACTGCTCTGGGTCCTGGGGTGGCTAAGAGCTCAGGCAGTCTTAAGGTAGCAAACCTGCTGGTGGGTGGGACTATGTCTCTACCCGGCCAGTTGCTTAGCATGAGGCATCCTAGTACTGGTGGGCAGACCCAGGTCCCCAGGCTAATAAGCTAGAGGGTGGATTCTAAGATTGTGCTTGCCAACATCATCGTCCATGTGGTAGAATGAACACTAAAAATATTAACAGCTGCCGCCAGCATCTATGTCCCCACGGTGAGCTCCAGTTGCCTCTTGCCTCTCTGGAGACTTTCCAAGATCAGCAGGCAAGTCTGACTCAAGCTCCTTTCGAACTACTGCAGAAGCCCTGGATCCCCCTGAGATTTTGTGTGTTCCTTTTAAGAGTGGAATTTCTCTTTCCCACAGCCCTATGGGCCTCCTGAAAGTAAATCCCATTGGCCTTCAAAACCAAATGTTCTGGGGGCTTGTCTTCCAGTTGCCCGACCCCAGGACTAGGGAGCTGGGTGGGGTCTCAGACCACTTGTTCTTTGGGGAGGACCTCTGTGATTGTAATTATTTTCTCCTTTGTGAGTCACTCCTTGATGGCTCAGTAGGTACAGAAGCCGCCTGCCAATGCAGGAGACACAGGAGACGTGGATTCCATCCCTGGGCAGGGAAGACTCCTGGAGGAGGAAATGCCAACCTATTCCAGTATTCTTGCTGGAAAATTCCATGGACAGAAGAGCCTGATGGGCTACAAGTCCATGGGGTCACAAAGAGTTCGACACAACTGAGCATGTGGCGTACACACACACACATACACACACACACACACCTCCCAGGGATATGGGTCTTAATTATACCATCCCTCTGCCCCTCCTTCCCATCTCATTGTGGTTCCTTCTTTATATCTTTAACTGCAGGCAGTTTTTCCTGCTAGCCTTCCAGTTTACATAGTTGTGACTTTGGTGCATCCCTGGCAGAAGGTGAGCTTAGGGTCTTCCTACTGTGCCATCTTGGCCCCACCTCCGGTCTAATCAAATCTTTTGTATCCAAGTTAGACAAGATATAGATCCTGTCGTTGGTTTATCACCTGGGAGAGATAAGGGGCCAGAGCCCCCATTTTCTACCAGTGGTCTTTGGTCTGATTTTTAGGGACCCTTTCACAGAGGAATACTTCTTTAACAAGAGTTGGGGGTGGGGGGTAAAGAGACTAAGTCATTGATAGGAAACTCATTTCTCCTGCCGGGCCACTTCCTGCACGCCCAGTCACTTAGTTGTATCTGACTCTTTTATGACCCCTACAGCCTGCCAGGTTCCTCTGTCCATGGGATTCTCCAGGCAAGGACACTGGAGTGGGTTGCCATTTCCTTCTCCAGGGGATCTAAAACTCATACAAGTAGTTAGCACATTTCAAAATTTTATTCAGTTCATTAATACAGGATGACAAAGGTGATTCAATGAGGATATGAGAAATACAGATTTATAAGGTCAGTGGAAAAAGAAATTTGGATTGAGATGGCTTGGTCCGATAAAAAAAAAATCTCATTAATATCCTACAAGGCAATAAGCTGTAACCTTTGGATACTTTCTCTATCAAATGGGGAAAAAAAAAATCACACCTGGTTCATTTTCCACAAATCAATCTCTGACTTTACAGAGTTATAAGACGTGTGAGCCTTAATCAATTGTGAATAGTAAATCAAAATTATATCCCATGAGAAAAGCAGATGACCCTCAGGAAGTCTTATTATAAAATACTGTACTAAAACATTTAAAGAAATTATGTAACTCTTTTTGCGTTATTTCCAAGATTTGGTTATATCCCTGAACTAGGTAACTAGTCCTAAGTGATGTGGTGGAAAAAATATACCAAGTGAAATAAGTCAGACAGAGAAAGACAAATAATGTACAATATCTCTTATATGTGAAAAAATTAAACTTGTAAATATAGCAAAAAGTAAACAGACCCACAGAAACAGAGAGCAAACCAGTTGTTAACCAGTGGGGAGAGGTAAGAGGGGAGGGGCAATAAAGGACAGGGAACCAAGAGGTACTAATTATCATGTATAAAGTTAATAAAGTCCAGGGATATATTATACAACACAAGGCATATAAATAAAGTTTATAATAACAGTAAATGAAATATAATGTTTAAAAATTGTGAATCACTGTTATATACCTGTAATTTATATAATATTGCACATCAACTGTATCCAAATTTTAAAAATGCATTAATTTTAAGAGGAAGAAAATTATGTTGAAACAGCAGAGATGCTATAATATTTAAATATTTTGGAAAAAAAGAATCCAAAGTCATCTCACTTGAAAAGCAATGGATATAATTTCTTTTTAATTACATGTGCCTTGCCTCACCCTTCCCAAGTGATAGAAAGATGAATAAAACATATGAAAGTATTCTCAGGTTTTCAGAAGAATTATGTTGTAAAATACATCGTGCTGCTTCTTTTAAAAATTAATTCAGTCATTTATATCTAGTTGTATATAATTGCCTAATATGCTTGTAATAGCCAATTTTTTATAATAACTTTAACTGGAGTATAATTTATAAAAAGATTGAATCACAATATTTTATACCTGAGGCTAATGTGATATTGCAAGTCAACTCTATTTTCAATTTTAAAAAATAAAAATTTGAAGAATGCTAAAAAGAAAAAAAAAAAAAAAACAGGTTTCCGGGCCACAAGAACAGGCTTTATCCAAGGTGCTACAGAGTACTAAGACGTTTTCTGTTTTGGAGGACTTGCCTGGGCATGACTTCAATCATTTCCGTTGTTGAATTCTGTTGTCTTGGGTTCTGTGAAGCCCAGGGTTGAGTGCTGATACCTCCCCCGTGAAGTCCTCCTACTCTATTATTTGTGATTTACACTAACACTAATCAGGCTTTCCAGGTAGCTCAGACAGTAAAGAATCTGCCTGCAGTGCGAGAGACTGGGGTTGACCCCTGGGTCAGGAAGATTCCCTACAGAAGGGAAAGGCAACCCATTCCAGTAGTCTTGCCTGGAGAATTCCATTAACAGAGGAGCCTGGCAGGTTACAGTCCGTGGGTCGCACAGAGTCAAGGATGACTGAGCAGCTAACACTTTGACTTTGAATCATGCCCCACGTGCAAGTGCTTGTTCAGTGCTATCTTGTGATGGTTACATGACTGTAAGCCATGTCTTTCTCAAAACACTGCATGCCACTTGAGGTGTACGTTTTACCCATCCTCTACAGAGTCAGGCAATGGGACTATAAGGCCTCCTAGAGCAAGACCTCGACTCATCCATCTCTGGTCTAATTCTAAAAAAATGTGCAGAAAACCACTGCCCCCTTTTAAGGCCAAATTAAGAGGAAATTACAGTAAGTGAATTATTTACCGATAAGTTTCTCTTTCCTCATCTCTTCCGCCTTCTAGTCCTTCTCTTCTTTCCTGCCTGATACCCAGCAGTTTCCTTTGTTCTTAAGGGCAGTTAGTGTGTCACCTGCTTCCTCTGGAAAGTGCTTAAGTCTCTGGATCTCTTACAGTCCACTAAGTACAATAATTGCTATTTCCTTATTGGTCACACCTCTTATGAAAATTTATATCTATATTAGGAAAAATGTTAAGTGTCAAGTATTTCATATGTTTGGCAGAAGGTTTATTATTATTTTATAAAAACATCGAAATACAAAATGGGTTGCTTAGCATCATGAAGTGGGTCAGGCTGGTATAATGGCTCTCATTCTTAACCTAGGGTTAATTCTGCTAGAAATGTGTCTTTAGCACAGAATTTGTGGGCTCTGTAGTTAGGATGCCTGAGATTGACTTTGAACCTTGTCCTTGACTATCTCAGTGATCCTGAAAAGTGGTTTCTGGACCAACACCATCAGCATAATGTGGGAATTTGTAGAAACNCTTAACCTAGGGTTAATTCTGCTAGAAATGTGTCTTTAGCACAGAATTTGTGGGCTCTGTAGTTAGGATGCCTGAGATTGACTTTGAACCTTGTCCTTGACTATCTCAGTGATCCTGAAAAGTGGTTTCTGGACCAACACCATCAGCATAATGTGGGAATTTGTAGAAACAGCAAATCCTTACACCCCACACTCTAGACCTTCTACATCATCAACTCTTGGAGTACAAACATATATTCTGTGTCTTAGTAAGTTTTCCAGATCATCCTCCATGATAAAGTTCGGGAACCAACAGACTAACTATGTGTGCCAGCCTGAATAAGATGTTTAACTCCTTCAAGTAAATCAGCACTCTCATTGGTAAAAAGAGGTTAATAATACTACCACTACTTTGGCAGGAGTCCTACAGAATGAGTGAAAAAAGTCCATGTAAGTATCTTTGCATAGTTCTTGTCATAGAAGAACTACTCAATACATCTTACTTACTAGCTGTTATACTCTGACCCTTGAGCCATCTATTATCAATTGCCTGGAACCTGATATGGCTTTGCCACTCTTCTCAACTTTGTCTCCTTTAACCCATATTCTTAAAGTGGAGGAAGAAGTTCTAGAGAGAATAAATCAGTCAGTTTGGGGTCTAGGTAGTATGGATGCTACTAGTTCTATATGTTATTAAAATTCTCTAACTCTTAGTTCCTCCACCATGAAATTGGGATGATAATTTCTTTGTGTGCTTGTTGAGAATACAATCTGACTAAAGGTGTAAAGCTTCTGTTCAGTTCAGTTCAGTCGCTCAGTCATGTAGTAGGGGGCATATTAGGTGTCCAGTACACATAGCTGCTTCTCCTTTATTCACTCTCCTTTTGACTCTTGACTCTTTTCCCTCTCATTGTAATTATTTGTGTTTTGTTTTACAAGACTCTAAGGCATGATAGTGGGCTTCCTCAGTGGCTTAGTGGTAAAGAATCCACCTGCAATGCAGAAGACACAGGTTCAATCCCTGGGTCGGGGAGATCTCCTGGAGGAGGGCATGGCAGTCCACTCTATGGAGAGAGAATGGAGAACCCCATGGACAGAGAAGCCTGGTGAGCTATAGTCCACAGGGTCACAAACAGTCAGACACAACTGAAGTGACTTAGCACAGAGGCACTCAAGGCATGATACAAGATGGAACCCAGGTTTTTCAAGTAGTTATTCCCCTTCTCAATAGATCCGAATTAGATGTTTCCTGTCTAGTGGTCTTTTAGATCAGGTTTTCCAAGAAACAATCTGATATCAGAGTTTGTATGCAGCAAGTTTATTGGAGACAGTTTTCAGAAACAGTACCTGTGTGGGAAAAAGGAAAGAAAGAATGTCAGAGGAGAAGTTGAACCACCATGTAAACACAACAGAGGTCTAAGCCAACCCCAAGGGTAGTTAGGAAGTTGAAATGGTTCTTCAAGAGTTATCCTAGATTTAAACAAAATGCCCTAGCTCTTGTATCATTGCATCCACCAATGAAGAACATGGGCTGCTTAAGCGAAGGGACAGATGAGTGCCTGGGCCCAAAAGAGGTCCAAGGTGGCCCACCTAGTATCCACTGTACTTAACTCTTATACCACTGTTACCTGCTTGCTTCACAAAGTAAGTCAACTTAATCTGGAAAAGTTCCTCCAGGAGTCTGGTTGTTCCCTTTCCCTGGAAAATCTCAGGAAAGTAAGATTAATAGGATGAACTATGACTTTGATGTTGTAGCCCGTCTCAGGCCTGCAACTGACGCACATCATCTTCCTTCATTCTAATTTCTTCCCATCGCAATACCTCCACCGGACTTCATGGCTTAAATAGAGTATTACAGATCCTGGTCTCTTAGAGATCTGAGACTCTGCTATTGTGCACAGCAAATTCAAACGGATGTCCCCATTGGGTAACAGCAGCCTCATGTCCACACATCATCTTCCTTCATTCTAATTTCTCCCCATCGCAATACCTCCACTGGACTTCATGGCTTAAATAGAGTATTACAGATCCTGGTCTCTTAGAGATCTGAGACTCTGCTATTGTGCACAGCAAATTCAAACGGATGTCCCCATTGGGTAACAGCAGCCTCATGTCCTTCTAAAGCGGTCATCATTTCCTTATCTTCTGGTCTCTTGGCAAGAAGAGGTGGCAGTCATAGCTTAAAATTTAATGGACTACTTATTGTGCCCCCTGTTTGAAGTATTTCCCCTAGGAACAAGGAACTCTAAATCCATAGAGCCTAAAAGTGAAAAAAAAAAAAGCACAAAAAATTCTAGTGGGCAACTTGGAGTTATGGCAAGTGAGCCATTGCTACTTTCAACCCTTCATTCCGGAACCAATATCCATTCTATCTACCAAAGACACAGCTGCTTATAATAGTTTTAGATTTAAGAAATCTACTGCATCATGCAGATTGTTGTCTCATCTTTGCAGTGCGTTTTCTCTATGTTGGTGCTTCAGACATACTTTCAAGTTGCTGTTCCATTGCTCTTTCCATTGCTCTTATGCACCTTTGGGTGGCATAGTATATGATGGCATGAGTGGGTCTCATGGTCATGGTACTACTGCTGGACTGTTGTGATAGAGATCCTTTGATTTAAGGTTAGATACCGTGGAGGTGGATTAGAAGCTCTTGGTTAGTATTTCTGGCTAAGGCAAACCATAGCCATTATAAAGCTCAACCCCAGAAATGTTAATAGGTACCCATCTTGGAGTAGAGGGAGTCCACCGTAGTCAACCACCACCAGGTGCCTAGTTGTATTCATGAAAGAATGATGTTATATCTGCAACTCAGAGTTAGTCTCTATTGCTGAACAGTTTGATATTCAGTAGCAGTAGATACTATATGAGCCCTGGTGAGGAGTATAGCAGTTGAGCCCATGAAGAGCCTCCACCCTGCCCCCATAGTTATTGTATTCACAAGCCCCTTGTGCAAGCATGGGGGTGGCCAATGGCAGAAGCTGGCAGATAGCGAATGGTTGAATCACTCTTCTGTAGTGTTTAACATGTGACACAATAATCTTCACCATTCATGCACTGCCCCATAGGTGCATCGACACGGTCTCTCCCCAAAATCCTTGTTTCTAATATTCTGATCTTTTCTTCTCAGGATGCTGGCCATCTACCTAAGTCATTCACTGCTGTCCAGGAGTCCAAGTTCATTACTATGCTTATTACAGCCCATTGGAGGATTTCTCCCCACCAGCGTTTCCCTGAATTGAGCTATACTTTACCATCAGTCATTCTGAGACTTGCATATGCATACTTTACTGACCTATCCACAATAAGTGTTGGAACTTTTTATTCTGCCATTCTTCATGCTGAGCCTAACACCTTATTCTTAGTGCATCTAATATAATCCTGCTCCTGATCTTAGGCTCAACCTTTAGATTCTCTATCAGGGCCCAGTATCAGACCAAGAACTGTTTTTCAAATGGTGTGTATGTTCTCTATTACATAGTAGACCTATGTGATATTCTGTGAGATATCCAGATAGTTCACAACCACTGGTTCTATATTATTGCTGAAGCTGGGAAAGTTGACGTAGCCCTCATCATATTGTAATACTTTACTGGTGTCTCTAATTTTCACACTAATGCTCAAGTTGATAATCACCCTTAGCCTTCCTTTTTATTAAGTGCAATCCTAATCTTCAACAACAGTCATCCAGTTCCAATATACTTGCAGTGATTGCTTCTGAATCTTTTGAATGCCTGATATAGAATGTTCATCCACCTTTAACTGATAGGCTATTGTAACTCAACTTCTGTGAGCACTTAACACTTTCATGATTGTAGCATGCCAGGAGTTACCAGTATATCCCTTACCACTAGCAACTGGGTCTTGATTGTGTGCAGTGTGGAAGGTAGTAAATCTCATAACATTTAATTTAAGTGTACTTTTTTATAAAGATTTTGAAAGAAAATTCAAGAACAATAAAAATAACTTTTCCCTTGAAACTTCTGGGAACGTGTATAGATCATCTCATCACTGCCGATTATTTTGTGTATTGTTTTACAAACAAGCATATTATTCTATTTAAGCTCAATACAACCATCACAATCAGGAAAATAGCAATGAAACATTACTACCATCTAATCTTCAGACTCTATACAAATTTTATGAATTGTACCATTAATTAGGCCCTTACAGCAAAAGTGTTCAATACAGAATGATATACTGCATTTTGCTGTCATGTTTCTTCAGTTTTCTCTGAGTCTGGAATAGTTCTTTCCTTGACTTTCTTGATATTGATATTTTTGAAGAATATAGGCAATTTATTTTGTAGGATGCATCTCACTTTGGGTTTATTGGATGTTCATTCCTCATTGGATTTGGGTTCTATAGTGTAATTTGGAAGAAATGTCAGAATGATGCTATTATTCATTATATCATACCAAGTAGTGTACAAATTTGATTTGTCCTATTGCTAGTTGAATTATTTGAATCCTTAAAAGGATCTCCATTATAAAACTCCTCTTTTATTCTTTGGTGTTAATAAGTATTTCACTAGGAGATACTTTTGCTCTAAGTACATATCCCACTTTAAACTTTTAATTAATATCACTATATACTTATGAATTCATATTTTATTCATTGGTTTTAGTTTGTTATCACTACTACTCATGCTGATGCTCAATTTGTTCCAGATTTTGCCAGTGGAGCCCCTTTGAGCTGATTTTTTTGCTCTATACATCTCATCTGGAGAAGGAAATGGCAACCCACTCCAGTACTCTTGCCTGGAAAATTCCTTAGACAGAGGAGCCTGGTAGGCTGCAGTCCATGGGGTTGCTAAGAGTTGGACATGACTGAGTGACTTCGCTTTCATTTTCACTTTTAACTTTTATGCACTGGAGAAGGAAATGGCAACCCACTCCAATGTTCTTGCCTGGAGAATCCCAGGGACGGGGGAGCCTGGTGGGCTGCCATCTATGGGGTCGCACAGAGTCAGACATAACTGAAGCGACTTAGCAGCAGCAGCAGCAGCATATATCTCATCATCTTGAGTCCTTTTTTATTTTGTCTCCAAAAGGTGTTCCACATTCATCTGTTTTACATCCTCTGTGTCAGTCCTGGAATTAGTTATTTCTCTAAGTTGTTCTGGTTCTTTTATGTGGAGAATTAAATTTAGGAGCAAAAATGTGTGTGGGTGTTAAGTATACACATTGCTATTGGGGTGTCACTATCAGGCCCTCTCACTAAACAGGGCTAGAGAATGTGTGTGGAAATGTATATATTTAAATATTTAATATATAAATATAAAATTGTAACTACATATATTATAAATATATATTAAGTATATATTTCTATATATATTATTTAAAATATATATAAAATTATAAATATATATTGTAACACAGGTGCATACTCAGACTTCCCAAGTGGTGCATTAATAAAGAATCTGCCTGCCAATGCAGGAGACTCAGGAAATGAGGGTTCAATCCTTGGGTTGGGAAGATCCCCTGGAGCAGGAAATAGCAACCCACTCCAGTATTCTTGCCTGGAAAATTCCATGGCCAGAGGAACCTGGTGGGCCATAATCCGAAGGGTTGCAGACAGTTGAACATGACTGAGCACATGTGCATAATATCACAGCCATTATATCACTATATAATTATAGTTATATAAAGAATATATACTCATATGCTCAGTGCATTTGCTTATTTGATCAGCCCCTCTATATATAACTAATTTCCTGCCTCCTTTCAAGAACATCCAGGCAGACACCCTGCCTAACTCACTTTGGCTGATTCCTGTGTCCAAGCTTCTGTTTTATCACCCCTTATACAAACACCCTCCTCACTGGGTTTCTAAAACCATTACTGGACTTGAATTGCTGCATTGGCCTTAGAGGGATTTCTTCTTACCCTTCCCCAGCTTCATTTGTCCATGCTGGGCTGACCTCCCACAGCTCCAAGCTAAATCCCTTCCCACTTCAAACGTCCTGTTCAGGCCAACCTCCTCATGTCTTCCTCACCCCACTGAGCCTCTGACTCTTCCCCTTGTGCCGTCCTCTGCCTGAATGCTGTGTTGAATTCCTGCATTGCTCATATTCTAACTCCTGGTGCTTGGGTCCCCTAGTCTTTACATCTTTCTCATTTTGCTTCACTGTCAGTTGCTGCCTAGTTGAGGGTCCATATTCAAGGAAAACTTAAGAACCAACACTCCTTGCCTGGGTGTCTGGAGTGACTTTTTCTGAGATGAAAAGTTGCTTGCAAGAATTTTCTTGTTATTCCTGAAATAACACCTCTGAGGGATTGAGAGAGGCATTCAAGGTCAGAGGAGACTCTACAGCTTTTGTTTCTTTAGTATTGTCCTGAACCAAAGTATGTGTATGAGGCCTTTGACCTGTCACATCAGCCAGTCATTGAATGCCTACTGCACCCACGGAGGTGGGAATTTGAGGGTGATTAAGTCTTCCTGAGAGGAGAATTTGAGCAACAAACCACAGTATCCACTAGATTTGGCTTCTGAAGCTGGATCATGATAGAAAGAATCAATTGAGTTAGCTTTCCAAAAATCAAGATTCTTAGACTACATCCCCAGAGAGTGTATTTCAATAACACTTGGACAGGGCCTAAGGAATCTTTCTTTTTTTTTTTTTTTTCTTTTTTAAAGTCTCCAGATGATTCACTATTTGTCCTATTTAGCTATAGTTGGACTTAAATACAATGATTTTCTGTGGCTGAGATTTTTGTTTTCATAGTAGGCAGAAGGCACTTGAACTTCATAGCTTTCAGTTCCCAGAACTGTTCTCCTTGTTTGCACTTCATGCCCTCTCTCCTGATGATTGAGGGACAGTGAGTTGTTTTCTGTGGTCATGAAATGATATTGCTTCAAAAGTGACCACTCTTGCCATTCACATCACACAAGAGATCAGTGTTACGTGTTTCAGTGTCTTTGTGTCGGCTTTAAAGTAGTACATCAAATATTCTGTAGTTGTTAAAAAAAAAAAAAGCTGTAGATTGTGTGTTGTATAGTTCCTACTTCTGTACATGTTGAAAATCATGTCACTGATGCTTTCCGTTCTGTGTTACTGGTTCAGCACAAGACATGTTTGGTGATAGCCTTTTTCTACCCTCAGAAGGTGCTTATGAATGTCAACCAGATGGGAGTCATCTTAGACCAGACACAACCCCATAGCAGGGATGCCAAGACGTCTCCAAGCCTCTTAAATGGAGAAACAGCAGGAGGGATCCAGTGTCCTTGTGACTTTTTAGAAGTTCTTTGCAGGGAAATCTAAGGTGTGCACGATAGCACTGCATGTAGATCCTTTATTCTCAGAAAGTTCACTGAGCAGAATGAACAAGACAGGAGCAGGGGAGGGCTCCTGGAGGACTCGCTTCCACAGCTAGGTGGATGTCTGAAACTGTGGCGAGAGAAACTAGAGATCTTTGAGCAAACAGTATGAGCAAGTATAGAGATTTCCATGCTATTTCTCTACCCAATTAAACCTCATGTTCTCTCTGTGGTGGTGGTGGTCCGCCACCCATAATCCTCTAGTACGAACAGATTTATTTTGAATTTTATGACACTTCATAAAACATATCTTGGAAACATTCTGAAAGGCTTCCCTCCGTGAGGATAGCCCTCCTTCCTTCCTATCTTCTCTACTTTTTAGCACAGTACAGGTTCTACTGGGTCTTCCCTGGTGACTCAGTGCTAAAGAATCTACCTGCTAATGCAGGAGATGTAGGTTTGATCCCTGGGTTGGGAACATTCCCTGAAGAAGGAAATGGCAACCCATTTTCCAGTATTGCCTGGAGAATTCCACAGACAGAGAAAGCTGGTGGGCTACTTGCAAAAGAGTTGGATATGTCTTAGCAACTAAACAACAACAGTAACAGGTTCCAGAGAATAAACTTCGAGTATTATAAAATCATTATAGGAGAAAGCTCATGCACTATGTATTAATTAATAGTTAATTAACATCAGTTTTTTGTTAAGGCTTCCAAAGAAAGATTTTCAAACTGAGTCGGGAGATACCCCTGTATGTTATGAAATTTTTATCTAAATATATTCTTGAGAACATGTAGACCTTAAAAATAATGACCCATGTTTCCACCATAAAGAGATCTTTATTCCATCCATCAGCTATTCAATGCATTGTGAATTTTCTTTGTGTGTTATTTCTCAGTATAGAATTGTGGAGTCCAAAGTGTGAAATACATTATTCATCTATTATGCTGAAAAGATAAATGGGAATTAACATTTTATACACATCAAAGTTTCTTATTTCTAGTCATTCATACAGTGAGTATTTCTTTGGTTTTTACTGTACTGGAGGCACTATGTGAGATGCTGAGGAAAGTGAAGATGTTTAGATCCAAGGTTAATTGCTGAATGGCTTTTGAATCTCCTTTGACTGTCTTTAAACATCAAAACAATATTTTCTAAATTATCTTTCTAAAGTGAAATAAGGTAACTAAATTATAACAAGATGTAATTTTTTAAAAAAAACTTTTGTTTTTCCTCAGTAATTAGGAAGACAAAAAAACTGACTGAAATCAATTGAAAGGAAAAACAACTATCAATTTTCCCTCAGAATGTAGCAAAAATTTTGCAGAAAAAAAAATGAAAATTAATCCAGAGGGATTGAAATATTTGAGGTTTCACAATAGTTCTGAAAAGTCAGGGTTTTATAGTGATATCTGTGACAGATGGAACTGAATGAAGATTAGAAATAAGATTCAGTTCAGATTCAGTCAGGGAAATATACTGGAGAATACTGTTGACGAAGAGGAAAACATCACATATAAAGAAACATGTTCCAGATTAAAAGGCTTTAAAAAGCTCAGTTTTGAATATCAGATCTGTTAATTTTCTCTTCCTGTGTAACAAGCTACTATAAACTTAGTAATGTAAAACAATACATATATATTACCCCGTAAGTTTTGTGGGTTAGAAGTTTGGGTGAGGTCAATTGGGTCCTCTGCTCAAGTGCTCCTCAGATTGCAGTCAAGGTGTTAGGTAAGCCTGGGATCTTGTCGAGGGTTGGAAAATCTTTTGGAAATTCATGTAGTTGTTGGAATTCACTTCTTTGCAGATGTAGAGCTCATGGAGGCTGTATCTTCAAGGCCAGCCCTTCTCTTTTAAAGGGCTCAGCTGCTTAGGTCATGTCTACACAGGATAAGACGAAAGGAGAAGTCGGGGCAGAGGTTGAGATGGTTAGCAGTATCACTGACTCAAGGAACATGAATTTAAGTGAACTCTGTTAGACAGTGGAGGACAGAGAAACCTGGCTGACTATAGTCCATGGGATTTCAAAGAGTCAGATAAGAGGGAGTGACAGAACAACAATGCAGGATGATCTCTAGTTTGATTAATTCACAGTCAACTTATTAATAACCTCATCATCAGTCATGTGATATCCTGTCTTGCCAGGGAAGGGTATTATACAAGATATGCAAATCAGGGTTTGGGGAATCTTAGAATTCTACCTATTGGACTATCTGAAACATTTTTAAGGAAAAGAAACCACTAATTAAGTTCTAGATAAATATGGGATAAACTCTTTGGAATTTAAATTTTTTCTGCCTTTACTCATTGAATGTCTTGACTGTTTTCACCCAAAGCAACCAGCTCAACATATGATCAATCCATCTTCAGTTTCAGCCAATCTGCCTAATCTAGGTGTATTTATCATCTGTCTGTGAACTATAGACAGTATCCAAAGAGTTTTCTCTAAGGGCTGATTTCCCTTCAGAGTAATGAGAAGGCCAGAAGGAAATTCAGCATATAATTAGCAGATGCTGACTGCGATATACTCATTCTTTGAGTGATTCAGTGCACAATCTCTGTTTCTGGCTCCATACCCTTTGACAGCTGATCCATGAACCACAGAGTAAAGCTGTCAAGAAATCAGAACAGAGTGACTTCTCTTCATGCATAGAGTATTGCCATATGTTGCCAGAGAAATCAATCAGAGATTCCCGTTTTTTTGTTTTTGTGTGTGTATGTATTTCCACCATCCTTCCTTTCACAATGAACAGGTCTTGAGAGAGTTTTATCCTCCTTAAATATGCAGCAAAAGATATACCAGCTCAAGGAAAATAGCAATCTTTATGTCTCCTTTGACCACTTGCTTCTTTCCATATATTATTGACAAGTGGCATATCTTAAAGTCCTTTTCCTACTCCCTTCTTCACATGACTAATTTCCACACATGGCCAGTACCTCATAATGTGATGGAATCAAACTTTACTTCTAACTAAGCCTCAATTTTAATGCTGCCAGGCTGCTTTGTTATAAGAAGACTGGACTGAGCAGGATTTCCATTGCTCAGCTCAGCATAATCTAATCTGTTTCCTGGCTGCAATGTTACCATACAAAATGGAGACCAGGCAGAATTCCAGGAACCAGAGTCACAACACCTGGCAGCTAGCTGTTTTGCCAGAGCACCAAGGAATGATGGAATTAAGAAGTGCTATAGTCAGCTCACATAATGAAGATAAAAATGATAATTAGCCTTGTGGTAATTTGAATTATTCAACTAAATCTTAGTTTCGCTGTAAGATGGTTCTAGCAATCGATTGTGAACAGTTGAATCTGTTGGGATTTTGTCAGTTTAAGAAATGGGGAGGGTAATGGCATTTTTTTTTTCGAAATGTAAATAAATTAACATAGTTTTACATGTAGAAATTGCAGTCCATGTAGAGCCTGAGCATTAGGCATGGTCCCAAGTAAAATTCAGTAGAAATGAGCAAACCACAGCTCTTAAGCAACCTGAGCACATCTTGTCCTAACTTAACCACAGCAAAATTATCTGTTATAGTCATGTATACCTAAAGGTGAGCTGACATTATAAAAGTAGCCATCTTACGCTTTTTATAATTTGTGGTCTTCTTTTCTTAAATATTGTTAAAAATTATAACTAACAGCTTAACTTTCAATTAAAGTAATTGATAAAAACACTCATCTGTATTTTATCTGAGCCGTAACTACTGAAGGATCTGATGATGGGCAAGTTTGTTTTGTCACGCTGTCAATCTGAGTTCTAATTCATCACACAGTAATTAATAAACAATTCCAAATCTTTCAACAAATTCTCAGCATCTGTAGGATTTGAGTGGAAGCCTCAAGCTCAAAAAGAGGTTTTAGTAATCAGAAAATAAAACTGAGTCTTTATTAGAAAATTGTTCAGATAGGGATCTAAAATTACTCTGAGCAAATCTATTCCATTCAATTGTTATTGAGGGAAGTTCAGTGGTAAGTGATTTTAAGAGGTCATCTGTTATCAATGGAAGTGTGCATATAAAATAATCTTTCTGGGGCCAAGATGTCACATATATATTTACCAATAAAGAGCACAAAGAACCCAGACACTTACAAATACCTGAGGAGGAAAAATTATCTAAAGTAATTATTCTAAATATTTCCACAAATTGTGAGTCTATATAACTTCATGATTAGTAGCAGGGCTCTGAATAAGAACTGACTGAAATTCTATTGTGTCTCTGCAATTAGCTAATTGTGTATCCTTGGCAAGTTTCCTAAATTTTCTGTGCTTCATTTCTTAATGTGTAATAATGGGGACACTAAATAGTATCTTCCCCATCAGAATACTGGGAGAATAAGTGGATAAATACACGTGAGATGCCTGAAACACGGCACGTATGCATGAAACACAGTGTGTGTGTGTGTGTGGGGCTTAGTCACTGCAGTCATGCCTGACTCTTGGCGAGAGCATGGATTGTAGCCCACCAGGCTCTTTGTCCGTGGAATTCTTTAGACAAGAATAATAAATTGGGTTGCCATAGTCTCCTCCAGGGGATCTTTCCAAACCAGGAATTAAACGTGTGTCTCCTGCATCACCTGCATTGCCAGCAGATTCTTTATCGCTGAGCCACTGGGGAAGTCCAAAACACAATAATGACACATTAAGTGTTAGCTGTTATTTTCATTATGTGTAGGCTCTGTTGTTGTTAGACTGAACCTTCAAGGACCATGTGCTGTGTGCCTGGCATGAGGCTAGGCTTCAGGAATACAACAATGAATGAGAAAAGGCCATGTCCATACAGAGCTTACCTTTTACTGGGAAAAACAGAAGACCAGTGAGTACTCCCAAGCTAGCATGTATCAGAATCACAGGGAGAGCTTGTTATTAGTAGATGGTTGGGCCCCACCCGTGGAATTCCCGAATTAATAGTTCATCAGGCACTCTACCTATCAGATCTAGTCCCTTAAATCTATTTCTCACTTTCACTGTACAGTCATAAGGGATTTGATTTAAGTCATACCTGAATGATCTAGTGGTTTTCCCCACCTTCTTCAATTTAAGTCTGAATTTGGCAATAAGGAGCTCATGATCTGAGCCACAGTCCGCTCCCGGTCTTGTTTTTGCTGACTTTATAGAGCAGCTCCATCTTTGGCTGCAAAGGATATAATCAATCTGATTTCGATGTTGACCGTCTGGTGATGTCCATGTGTAGAGTCTTCTCTTGTGTTGTTGGAAGAGGGTGTTTGCTATGACCAGTGTGTTCTCTTGGCAGAACTCTATTAGCCTTTGCCCTGCTTCATTCTGTACTCCAAGGCCAAATTTGCCTGTTACTCCAGTAAATTTAAAGGTACATAACAACATTCCAAGGGGTACTTCAGCATGGAAAGTTTTGAGGGAATCAGTGTCCAGATTCTCATCTTCTTACAACTGATCCCTCTGAGATGTGTTTCAGTTGGAGGACTCTTGAGTCTCTGCTTCCCCATCTCCTCTTTTACAATAGACTCTAACTTATTACAAGTGCACTAAATTTAAAGGTACATAACAACATTCCAAGGGGTACTTCAGCATGGAAAGTTTTGAGGGAATCAGTGTCCAGATTCTCATCTTCTTACAACTGATCCCTCTGAGATGTGTTTCAGTTGGAGGACTCTTGAGTCTCTGCTTCCCCATCTCCTCTTTTACAATAGACTCTAACTTATTACAAGTGCACTTTCCCCAGATCATGGATCTTACTCTGGTTCATTTATCAGGGTGTAAAACCTCAGGAGGACTGAACAACAAGCTATCTTACTCCATTCATACTGGAGAAGCTTTCTTTAATCAAGGCACCATAAATACACAGGTGTCATTTGCTTTCTAACGTTTTTCGGTTGAGAGAGAAACATTGAAATGAAGTGAAGTGAAGTGAAGTCGTTCAGTCGTGTCCAACTCTTTGCGACCCCGTGGACTGAAGCCTACCATGCTCCTCCATCCTGGGATTTTCCAGGCAAGAGTACTGGAGTGGGTTGCCATTTCCTTCTCCAGAGGATCTTCCCAACCCATGGGGAATCTTAGAATTCTACCTATTGGACTATCTGAAACATTTTTAAGGAAAAGAAACCACTAATTAAGTTCTAGATAAATATGGGATAAACTCTTTGGAATTTAAATTTTTTCTGCCTTTACTCATTGAATGTCTTGACTGTTTTCACCCAAAGCAACCAGCTCAACATATGATCAATCCATCTTCAGTTTCAGCCAATCTGCCTAATCTAGGTGTATTTATCATCTGTCTGTGAACTATAGACAGTATCCAAAGAGTTTTCTCTAAGGGCTGATTTCCCTTCAGAGTAATGAGAAGGCCAGAAGGAAATTCAGCATATAATTAGCAGATGCTGACTGCGATATACTCATTCTTTGAGTGATTCAGTGCACAATCTCTGTTTCTGGCTCCATACCCTTTGACAGCTGATCCATGAACCACAGAGTAAAGCTGTCAAGAAATCAGAACAGAGTGACTTCTCTTCATGCATAGAGTATTGCCATATGTTGCCAGAGAAATCAATCAGAGATTCCCGTTTTTTTGTTTTTGTGTGTGTATGTATTTCCACCATCCTTCCTTTCACAATGAACAGGTCTTGAGAGAGTTTTATCCTCCTTAAATATGCAGCAAAAGATATACCAGCTCAAGGAAAATAGCAATCTTTATGTCTCCTTTGACCACTTGCTTCTTTCCATATATTATTGACAAGTGGCATATCTTAAAGTCCTTTTCCTACTCCCTTCTTCACATGACTAATTTCCACACATGGCCAGTACCTCATAATGTGATGGAATCAAACTTTACTTCTAACTAAGCCTCAAATTTAATGCTGCCAGGCTGCTTTGTTATAAGAAGACTGGACTGAGCAGGATTTCCATTGCTCAGCTCAGCATAATCTAATCTGTTTCCTGGCTGCAATGTTACCATACAAAATGGAGACCAGGCAGAATTCCAGGAACCAGAGTCACAACACCTGGCAGCTAGCTGTTTTGCCAGAGCGCCAAGGAATGATGGAATTAAGAAGTGCTATAGTCAGCTCACATAATGAAGATAAAAATGATAATTAGCCTTGTGGTAATTTGAATTATTCAACTAAATCTTAGTTTCGCTGTAAGATGGTTCTAGCAATCGATTGTGAACAGTTGAATCTGTTGGGATTTTGTCAGTTTAAGAAATGGGGAGGGTAATGGCATTTTTTTTTTCGAAATGTAAATAAATTAACATAGTTTTACATGTAGAAATTGCAGTCCATGTAGAGCCTGAGCATTAGGCATGGTCCCAAGTAAAATTCAGTAGAAATGAGCAAACCACAGCTCTTAAGCAACCTGAGCACATCTTGTCCTAACTTAACCACAGCAAAATTATCTGTTATAGTCATGTATACCTAAAGGTGAGCTGACATTATAAAAGTAGCCATCTTACGCTTTTTATAATTTGTGGTCTTCTTTTCTTAAATATTGTTAAAAATTATAACTAACAGCTTAACTTTCAATTAAAGTAATTGATAAAAACACTCATCTGTATTTTATCTGAGCCGTAACTACTGAAGGATCTGATGATGGGCAAGTTTGTTTTGTCACGCTGTCAATCTGAGTTCTAATTCATCACACAGTAATTAATAAACAATTCCAAATCTTTCAACAAATTCTCAGCATCTGTAGGATTTGAGTGGAAGCCTCAAGCTCAAAAAGAGGTTTTAGTAATCAGAAAATAAAACTGAGTCTTTATTAGAAAATTGTTCAGATAGGGATCTAAAATTACTCTGAGCAAATCTATTCCATTCAATTGTTATTGAGGGAAGTTCAGTGGTAAGTGATTTTAAGAGGTCATCTGTTATCAATGGAAGTGTGCATATAAAATAATCTTTCTGGGGCCAAGATGTCACATATATATTTACCAATAAAGAGCACAAAGAACCCAGACACTTACAAATACCTGAGGAGGAAAAATTATCTAAAGTAATTATTCTAAATATTTCCACAAATTGTGAGTCTATATAACTTCATGATTAGTAGCAGGGCTCTGAATAAGAACTGACTGAAATTCTATTGTGTCTCTGCAATTAGCTAATTGTGTATCCTTGGCAAGTTTCCTAAATTTTCTGTGCTTCATTTCTTAATGTGTAATAATGGGGACACTAAATAGTATCTTCCCCATCAGAATACTGGGAGAATAAGTGGATAAATACACGTGAGATGCCTGAAACACGGCACGTATGCATGAAACACAGTGTGTGTGTGTGTGTGGGGCTTAGTCACTGCAGTCATGCCTGACTCTTGGCGAGAGCATGGATTGTAGCCCACCAGGCTCTTTGTCCGTGGAATTCTTTAGACAAGAATAATAAATTGGGTTGCCATAGTCTCCTCCAGGGGATCTTTCCAAACCAGGAATTAAACGTGTGTCTCCTGCATCACCTGCATTGCCAGCAGATTCTTTATCGCTGAGCCACTGGGGAAGTCCAAAACACAATAATGACACATTAAGTGTTAGCTGTTATTTTCATTATGTGTAGGCTCTGTTGTTGTTAGACTGAACCTTCAAGGACCATGTGCTGTGTGCCCGGCATGAGGCTAGGCTTCAGGAATACAACAATGAATGAGAAAAGGCCATGTCCATACAGAGCTTACCTTTTACTGGGAAAAACAGAAGACCAGTGAGTACTCCCAAGCTAGCATGTATCAGAATCACAGGGAGAGCTTGTTATTAGTAGATGGTTGGGCCCCACCCCTGGAATTCCCGAATTAGTGTGTTTAGGGTGAAGTCTGAGAACACACATTTCTGACAAGTTCACAGGTGATGCTGACACTGGTGGCTTGGAGGCCAAATTTGAGAATGTAGCCTAACAGATAATTTCAATATAATGGAGTTAACTTAAATATAGACAGGGTGTCACTGTAATACTGTCACTTGGACTAACATGGGGATTTCAAAGACTATAACAAGATGATGCCCAAGGTGATTCCTGAAGGCTAAATAGTACCAGATGAGCATTAACAAATGTGGAAAAACACAAGAAGCCCTGTTGCATGTAGGAAGCTATCTGGCACCCTTCTAGGAATACTCCTTTATGATCCAAATATGATTTACTCTGTTTCTAAAAATATTTAAAATAGTTCTCTGATCTATATACTTTCATAAGGCAGCCCAATGTGAAATATTTTTGCCTTGAAAAGTGAATTTTAAAAATATAAATTAAAAGCAATATATAATTTAAATTTTGATCTAGAAGATTAAATTCTAATATAAGTATCTCTCATTCATATTTTTTCAATAATAAGTTTAAATTTTGTTGGCGTGTATTTTTGTAACTCTTAAAGTTTTGTGTGATTATGAGATGTGAAGCAAAATATTATCTTATTGCTTGGAATTTGTGTCAGTTGTGTAACAGTGTAAAGTAAGTGTTCAAAATAGGTGTTCATTTTTGTGACTAATGCCTTTATTGTTTTGTAAAAACAAATTGCATTCATTTTGTATCTATTTTATTGTTTTATTTAATTTGTACTTTTTGGAAAATAAAAAAGGGTAGATTTTTAAAAACAGAAAAATAAAAGGGTAGATTCTACCACAAATTTTCACTATCCAGGAGTAACTAATATTAATATTTGGGGGGTTCATGTTTGGGAGTTCGTGTAAAAAAATAAATAAATACAAAAAAAAATTAAAAAAAAAAAAGACTCAAGGCAAGAAGCATGGAAATATTTAAAATATTAGCTTATACTATGTATTATTTTCTTTTAAATTACATTATTCTATCTAAATTTATCTAAGTAAAGCATTGAAATGAAACAAACATTGCTAATATTTTGAGAAAACAGTAAATTCCTTCAGTATAAGAAATATTAGGTTTTGAAAGTTTCCTATAAGATTCAGCCAGTTCAGTCACTCAGTTGTGTCTGACTCTTTGAGACCCCTTAGACTGCAGCATGCCAGGCTTCCCTGTCCATTACCAACTCCCAGGGCTTACTCGAACTCATGTCCATAGAGTTGGTGATGCCATCCAACCATCTCATCCTCTGTCATCCCCTTCTCCTCCTGCCTTCAATCTTTCCCAGCATCAGGGTCTTTTCAAATGAGTCAGCTCTTCGCATCAGGTGGCCAAAGTATTGGAGTTTCAGCTTCAGCACCATTCTTCCAAGGAATATTCAGGACTGATTTCCTCTGGGAGATTAGGGAAAGGAAAAAAAAAATTTTTTTTTAGAGTGTAATTGTTATACTGTTTCAACTTTAGAGTATATTTATTGAATTTTACATATGAGTGATAAGGAAATTAGTATACTTTATCCAACCTTCTTCATCTTCACCCTTACTCTGATTTCTGTTACTCGTTACTATTTTTCCATGGTTGATTTTTTTATAATATTTTTATTGTCTTTGCATTAGGTGGTAAACTTTCAACAGTTAGTCAAGGAATGAAATAACAGTGGCTTACATAATTAAAAACAGTTATCACTCAGATGTGCTGGATGGATCTAGAGTTGACTGAAAATGTCCTCAGCTTTTGCCACTGTGTGGATGTTGACTTGTCCTCTTGTCTCTGTCTGGGTCCCAAGATAGTGACCAATAATTCCAAATGGCACATTTGGGTGACAACACTAAGCAAAGAACTGTTTATTTCTGTTTGTCTCTGGTCTTGGGTAGGGTTGTAAAGAGAGTTGAGGTCACCTCAACTTTCACCTATTGTGTATGACATTTTTTCTGCTGCAGATCCTATATGATTTTTTATTCATCTTGCAACTTCCTGAAGATCTATTTTACACCTTTAACACCTTCCTGAAGATCTATTTTCTTGTGCATTCTTTCCCAGGTTTTGGCATGAAGGACCTGATGTGCCACATTAAATTTTTCTTTGTGACTAGGGACAAGAAGTGTGCTTACTGGACGTGTGTTCCCTTATCATTGCCTTTATCTCTTTCTTTCTTTGTCTTTTTGTCTGTGTTTTTTTCCTTCCATTTCTAATTTCCTCAAGGCCATGTATCAATACTGTGTGTTTACATCTTCAGTCATGTTCATTGTTTAATCTCTGTAATAGAGGATAACCCTGTGCAATATATTTGTTTTTCTTTTCCATTTCTTTTCTAATTTCTAGTAGCCAGTTTTAATTTGTTTTATATGTTGAAATCTCTTCTTTAAATATTTGTTTCATTTCCTTTTCCCTAAGAAAAAAATTTTGTAATATCAACTGAGATGATAGTCTGTTTCTTTGAATTCATTTTCTATTTTCTAAGATACTTTTTGCTACACTTTAGAGTGTTCCTCGACTTTTTGTGTATGTTCTTTTCTTCTGTTCTTTCTCTAGGATTTTTTTGTTTGTTTGTTTTATGTTTGCTTAGTAGTTCTTATTAGGGGCCAGTGACACTTTTCCATCTTTGGGCCAGCTATCTCCTGAAGGATAACATGGGTGGAAATAGGGAAAAGGAATGAAACAGTGAACAGCTTCCAATGGCTTTATGTACAGAATATTTTCTCACCATTGCTGTTATAATATTTACTATGACATATCACCTCAAGTTTTATTGTATCTTTTGGAAATTTTTTTCTGCATTATCTGAAATCTGAACTTATTGCACATGGGGAGCAAAGGTAAAAATAGGCATATTGTTATGAGAAAGTGATCTAAATGCTGGGTCAATATATAAAGCTTGTTTAATAGGAATTGCATAACATGGTATTATAAGTGCTTTGAAATAATGATGAATAAGAAACATCCAGGGAGTCTCAGTTTTATGAGGCCTCAATTGTACACAAATTGGGAAAATTTAGAGGAAAATCAAGTCAAATAAAAAATTAGCTGCAAAAGTGAACATTTATTTAAGATGAGAAAATAAATTTTAATAAACTGCAAATTTTAAAAAGCTACCCAATATTAGTAAAATTATAAAACCCAGAAAAAATTGTATTTTAATTAATTAGATGCCTAATACAACATTATAGCATTTCTTTCCTATTTATTTTTGGCTTTCAATTTGATTGCCATTTCATATGATTGTGATTTCATATGAATGTGATTTAATAATGTTTTCTATAGAGCATAGAGAATTTTTGATTATCTTTTGTTTTTTTTAACAGTATTGATAACTCAAAAATTTTCTTACAACTTCACAACTTATTGTAATATCAGGTAAATACTATACTATTACTGTCAAATATGAGAGGAAAAGCTTTATCAAAAGTTCTTTTTTTAAAATGAGATATAAGAATTGAAGGAACTTCCCACAAGCTAGCTTTTTGTGCTCTATTGCTATGTATTTGAAACATTTTCCCCCTCATTATCCTCATTCTTTTGGTGCTAATCTCAGTAGGACATAATCGCTCCATAAAAACTCTGCTTTGCATCTTTTGGTCTCAACAATGAGGGAGATCCTATTGTGGGTTGTGAGAATTTCCTGGAAGTCATACCTATACCAAAAATGGCTAGAAAATGCTAAAATATATACTTGGACATAACTGTGATCCATATGCTCAGATATAATTCAGTACAGTTCCGTTTAGTCACTCAGTCGTGTCTGACTCTTTGCGACCCCATGAACTGCAACAGGCCAGGCCTCCCTGTCCATCACCAACTCCTGGAGTTCACTCAAACTCATGTCCATTGAGTCAGTGATGCCATACAGCCATCTCATCCACTGTCATCCCCTTCTCCTCCTGCCCTCAATCCCTCCCAGCATCAGAGTCCTTTTCAATGAGTCAACTCTTCTCATGAGGTGGCCAGAGTACTGGAGTTTCAGCTTTAGCATCATTCCTTCCAAAGAAATCCCAGGGCTGATCTTCAGAATGGACTGGTTGGATCTCCTTTCAGTCCAAGGGACTCTCAAGAGTCTTCTCTAACACCACAGTTCAAAAGCATCAATTCTTCAGTGCTTAGCTTTCTTCACAGTCCAACTCTCGCATCTATACATGACCACAGGGAAAACCATAGCCTTGACTAGACGGACCTTTGTTGGCAAAGTAATGTCTCTGCTTTTTAATATGCTATCTAGGTTGGTCATAACTTTCCTTCTAAGGACTCAATTGTTCCCAGCTCAGCTACTTCATAGCCACTCCAAATGTGATCCGACATAAGTAGAAGTATGTTGGAGAGTAAACTGGAATAGAAAGTGACAACAATCTTACCTGATTTTGGTTAAGGGACCTTGTGTTTGCAAATCCTACAAAAACATATAGGATATGTTGCTAGAAGGGGTCCATGCAAGGAGGAGGCTCTGACATTTAAGCTTAATTACCATGTTGGTTAATTCACATCTGAACTAAAGGCAGACATGAAAGTGACTTGATATTTGACTTGATATTTGAAACCAATTCAGGCAAGTGGTAAATGTTATAAAAGAAGATCATCATTACCACTGGTATTAGGATAAGCAGATGTCCTGAGAATATACAAGATGAATCTTTAGGGAAAAGTCCTGTTCAGTTTTGCAAATTGAATAATCCACTTAGGGAATTTACAGTAATGTTCATAATGTTTATGTGAGAAGTATTTACAACTAATTATCTTTGGTAGGAGCAAGAATAAGAGAAGAAATTATTCCTTCATTTAAACTGATTTTTGAGTAACAGATCTTTAAATTTCCTGCCCAAAAAAAAAGATTTTTGTTATTTTATTATTTAAAAATTGTCATTAAAATATAATCTAATATTTAACCTTTATTTCCTCCATTTACTTTTTCTTCCATGTAATTTTAAGTGCCTCAAGGGAATGGGCATTGCTTTATCATTTTTTGTTTATTTATTACCTCTAGTGCTAGAGTTAAAATTGTTCTTGTTTAGTTGCTCAGTTAAGTCTGACTCTTTGCGACCCCATGAACTGCAGCATGCCAGGCTTCCCTGTCCTTCAGTATCTCCTGGAGTCTACTCAAACTTATGCCATTGAGTTGATAAATCTATCCAACTATCTCATCCTTTTTGCCCCCTTCTCCTCCTGCCTTCAATCTTTCCCAGCATCCGGGTCCTCCAGAGAGTTGGCTCTTCGCATCAGGTGGCAAAGCATTGAACTTCAGCATCAGTCCTTCCAGTGAATACGCAGGGTTAATTTCTCTTAGGATTGACTGGTTTGATCTTGCAGTCCAAGGAACTCTCAAGAGTTTTCTCCAGCACAGTTCGAAAGCATCAATTCTTTGGTACTCAGCCTCCTTTAAGATCCAACTCTCACATCTGTACATGACTACTGGAAAAATCATAGCATTGACTGATGACTTAACAATGGTCACTTAATAAATATTGCTTATCTGATGGTATGATATTTCTGCATTCATTTTCGTTTATCTTTTATACTTTCTGTTATCATAAATCTAATGGCTTTGCTTAACCCTTTGCTTGTTTTCTCCATGATACTGTTTTTTCTGATCATACTCACTTTAGATAATTTTGAAATATTAAAAATATACAGGCAGAGTTAAAAATCATGTTGAATAGCAATTACTGTTCTTATTTTAGAATATTTTCTCCCAATGTTTTCCCTATGAATTTTACAATGTAGAAATCATATAATTTTAAGATATGGCCTGTTCTCATCAAATTAAAACTTGTGCATAATTTAAAAATTCAAAAGCTAAAACAATTATCGTGAAAACCTTCACTCCCTCTTGAATCTCTAGTTCCATTCCCCAAAATATTTTCACCCTTGGGCCATTCTTTATAGCATTTGGTATTTGCTTCCATATTTCTAAGATAGAGAAAAATATTACACAACTCTTTTTTTTTTTTTTTTAATTTTTTTTTTAATTTATTTTTTTTGTATTTATTTATTTTTTTACACGAACTCCCAAACATGAACCCCCCTCCACAATGTTACACTTTCTCAGTAGAGGCTGTTGGACCGATGTTGTAGGAGGAAAAACTTCTTTGTGGGTTCAGCAGCTGCTCACTGATCATCAGCAGTGTATTCTCCACTAGTTGCCCCTCAAGTTGTCCTGCAGGCTTGTTTTTCTGTTCACTTATTGACTTTGGTCCAGCTCTGAGCTGGACGTTGCAGTGTGATACTCTAGCATCCAGTGGGCTGCAGCCGTACCTTTTCCAGTGAGGTCTGATCCTCAGCCTGGGAGAGGAGACCTCTTTTCCAAGTTTCCCATCCTTGGATACTCTCAGCAATGCAGTACCGTTTAGCATTCTCCTTCCATCTTAGAATTACTCTGTAATCATGGTTTAATAATTTGTTGTATGAAACTTATCCTGTTTAAATCACTAAGTGGTTTCTGTCCACTGGTTTGACCTAGATTTATATACCTCGTGAACTTTTAAATCCTTCAAGGAAATCAAAAGCTCCCAAGAACATTTTGAAACTGGCAATATAAAAATATACGTCTATTTATTTGAATTACAGTCTATGCACAGAGCAAATTCATTCTGAAGGGGGATTCAACTAAGTTTTCCTAATACTAAGTAAACCTTTATTTCAATTAGACTGGCATAGCTGAAGCTTTGAACTCTTGTTGAAATCAGTTTTCACATACCAAAAATAGCAATATTGTAAACAAGAACTCAGCAGACCAAACTTCTTGTATGTGGGTTCCATGAGAATAGAGCAAATGCTTAATGCAATGAGCTTCATTTTCCAAATCTGTTATAGAAAGAAGTTGAGTTTGGTTTTATGATGCTTAGAATTCTTAATCTTTATCCTGGAAAGTATTCCTAATGGTTCCATTACACTCTAAATTCTCTCCAAGGTAGTTCACTCCCTTCTTCGTGAACTATTTTTAACATTTTACAGAAAAAAGATTCAGGTCTAAGACTCCTATCACCACAGAAGGTGACTCAGTATGGCCTCAGGAAATGTGAAAGTAGAATTACCAGAAGAGCGAAAATCTTGCTGCCGCTTCCAGTGCTGGTGGAAGGATGGAGTGGATTTTCAGGTTTTTTTTCCCTGAGATTTTAATCCTTGTGCTGAACTTCGCTAGGGGATTTCCAGTGACGATGGAGTGACCTCAATGGGATTAAGATTCTAGAAGCTTTTACAGGGTTTCTATGATGATGCTTCAAAAAATTATAAAAGATCTTTACTTAAAAATAATTTTTTTTCTTATCATAAAATAGGAAAATTTAAATGTGAAAGTGCCAAACATCACCCTTAAATCTATCATCCCCAAAGAGGCACTGTTAATTTTTTGAAATGTGTTCTGTAATTTTGCCTGATGTGTATATATTTGCCTATAGCTTATGCTATATGCCAGGCATTGTTCTAGATGCTGAAAAGAAATAGAAGTAAATATATAGAAGAAAATACATAGTAGTAAATCAAAGGTCTGTCCACAGGGTGCTCACATGTGCGTGCCTGTGTGCTCAGTCACTTCAATCGTGTCTGACTGTTTGCAACCCTACGGAACACAGCCTGCCAGGCTCCTCTGTCCATGGGATCCTCCGGACAAGAATGCTGGAGTGGGCCCAGCTCACTATGTAGGTAATTTTGCTTTCTTCATCTTAAATGTAATAATTTTTGTAAACAGTTTTCCAACTCATTAGTTAATTTCTATAGGACATGAATGATATTTAATTATATTCAGTCATATAAATTTTCACTTATTGTTGAAAAGTTATTTCAAACTTATATGATCATTCTGCAATAAGCATAATTATGCAGAGATTGTTGTGCACATTCTTTCCTTAGGATATATTTCTAGAAATAGAAATACTAGGCCAAATAAATGATATTTTTGAGGATCTTAATAGATCATCAAGTAACCTTGTGAAAGATTTTAAAAATTACAGCGGTGCTCCCCCCCCCCCCCCCCCCCACACACACCTCCTTGCAAAAGTGTGTCTGGGCGGGGTATCTGGTGTTTGTTTCACTGTACCTACTCTCTACTGTGCTCCACAAGACTCTGTGCCCTGGGAATCGACCTGTAAATCTCCATTCCTCTTTGGCCTCTTGCTGAGTTCAAGCAAAGTAAGCACCAGCTGGAGATCAGCAGGAAGGAGGAAAGCGAGGTCATGGATTCATTCCCTTCTCTTTCTTCCTGCTGGGTTGCTAGTGGCTGTAGGATAAAGGCCACAGCTCCTACCAGTTGCCCTGAGTCGAATAGGCCTCCCTCATTCCAGGGAATATTGGCAACTGCTCTTTTCCCTTGCTCCTGCCAGCCTAGATGTGGCAGTCGCTTCCACTATTCCCATTGTAGGGATAATTTTCTTTGTTACTGTTTGAAAGCTCTGCTCATACCTTATCTTAATTTAAACTCCCTTTGATCATTCAGTTTTAGTATATACTTTTTCCTGCCGGAATCCTGACAAACATAATATCAACTTAAATGCAATTCTTTAATAAAAGGTGGATAATATCAATACATGTAATTATTAACCAACTAAATGTCATGCAATTATATTTTAATTTTAATGCTGGTTACTCTAGAGATGAATATCTTTTCTAAGCACAACTTCCCTCCCGCCATGGGGGTTTGTGCATCATTTTTCTTGTTTTTATTGGGGTTGCTATTTTTTCTCATTGATTTTATTGAGTTCTTTACATATTAAAGACACTAATACCTTCTTATAATGATTCAAATATGTTTTATTCAGATTACCATTTAGCATCAGTTGGTAAAATGGTATAGGTATATTTAATAATGCCAAAATTTTGCTTTGCTTTTGGAGCCAAATCCATCATCTTTTCCAGTAATCTTTCAAAAATAAACATTATGGTAATAGAAATTGTGCTAATGCCATGAGTGCTTTAGACTATATGAGCATTACATGGCTGTGACAAAGATAATTATCTCAGAAAGTTTAGAGAAACTTATCTAGGTTTCACTTGCTTATCTTTTTCTATCTGGTGACATATTACTTTATTGATTTATTTCCCAGTCATTTTGTCCAGCTCTCTTGGTCTGCATAAATGGTTCAGATTTTTGTTGTCAAGATAATACTTGCTTTTTGTTTACTAACCAAGTCACACATTTTTCTACTATGCTTCTTCTGCAAGTTTTATATTAGGCATCTGTGATCCATTTTTGGGATATTTTTGATTGTGTCCTAAAGTTAAGATTGAATTCTGTTTAATTTTGTTCTTTTGCACTTGAATATCTGTTGTTTCGGTACCATTTATTGAAATATTGTATCTACTGAAAAAACTATTTATTAAAAGAGTTAGTTATTGAAAATACTGTTCATGACAATTTTTGCATTATCTGTATTATGAACACAGCAATACAAAGTTGTAATTTGGCATTAAACAGTCAAATGATTATAAAAATGCATCCATGAAAGACAATATATATATACACAAGAACATATATATGGGTATATGTATATGTGTGTGTGTATATATATATATATATATGGAGATTTATAGCGATGTTTTCACTTTCATTAAAGGATAGTTTCATCCGATATATAATTCTTAGGTGACAGTTTTCTTTTTTGTCCACAGTGTTTCTGATTCGAAATTGACCATCATTATTGTTGTTCTCTATGTGATGTGTGGTGATTATTTTTCTTGCTACATTCAAGATTCATTAGTTTGGGACTGGATAATTTTGGTGACTTCTGTTTGGGTCTGCTGTTTCTTAGTGTTGCTGTCTCAAATCTGTCCTTGGGCCCATCTAGTGAAAGCTTCCCTTCAGGTATTTAACTTTTAATCTCTTGAATTATCATGTGGTTCTTTGTGTAGTTTAAATTTTTCTGTTGATAACCTCTATTTGATGTCATAGTGATAACATGTCCTTTATTTAGATCAGCAGTTCCAAAACACCCAAAATGGTTTCACTGAGCTGAAGGAGCAGAGGATAAACCATTTTCCATTTTGTTTCTCGAGTATGGTTATAGGTCACATTTATTGATTTTTGATTGAAAAACAGCACCATCAATAGTATGTTGGAGCAACTCTGGATTCTTTTTTTAATTTCCCCAAAGTTTTGGGGTTTTGTTTGTTTCCTTAACTTGCCTCAACTTAAATGGCAGAATTCATCTTCCTATAGCAGTGTATAGCCGCTGATATCTCTGCTCAATTCTTTCTCTGCCTTCCTAAAGATATCCCCTGTATCTGTGTGATGGAGTCCTCAGCTACTGATATGGGCAGAGGTTAGACATGCTCAGACGTCTTAAGGCTGCCGTGTTTTTCCTGTCTTTTATGTGTGAGGCGCTTGCTGGAAGTTTTCAAGTTTCCCCTCGCTTTCATTTTTGTTGGGCTTCCTGACTTTCCCACACTCATGTGCAATTTATTGATCAGACAAATCTGTGGGAAATTTATTATCTCAGCTCTTCTATTGATCTCTCCATCCATGACCTCCTGGTTGGTTTACCACCTGCCCTGAACCAAGATCATACTCTCTGATTTCTGCTTTCTCAGTTCAGTAAATTGATGGTCTGTTTGAGTTCTACCTCCCTGCTGTGTGACAGGAAGTGCTCCCTGGCAGAGATCCAGAATGTGTATGACAATCTACTTTGTATCTTTTCTTTATCTTAAGTATCACAAACCTTTGTTGCCTATTGTTTCCCACCTTAAGACATTTACCTCATATATGTTATGAGTTGCTCTTTAGAGGGAAGGGCAGGTTCAGTGCCAGTAACTCTGAACATGACATGATGGGAAATTTAGTGATTAGATTTTATATATAAATGACTAAAATCATGGAATGTCAGTTTTATTTTAGACTTTTGAAATAGTCTCATTATTTTCAATAGTATAATGCTTTGTATTGGATAAGTATGTATATATTTTTTATTCTCAAATGAGCATTATCCCATCCCTTTTGTCCATTTCCTAAAATCCACATATTTCTAGATAATATTGACTTTCATATCACCTCAAGACTCTGGGAGGCTTCCCAGGTGGCGCTAATGATGGTAAAGAACCCACCTGCCTATGCAGGAGACGTAAGAAACATGGGTATGATCCCTGGGTCAGAAAGATCTCTTGGAGAAGGAAATGACAACTCACTCCAGTATTCTTGCCTAGAGAAGCCCATAGACAGAGGGGCCTGGCAGGGGTCACAAAGAGTCACAGACACAACTGAAGTGACTTAGCACGCATGTACACAAGACTCTGGGGAAATTGTTAGAGGTGATGACTGGAGCAGAATTTGAGCTGTAAGATTAACAGCATCACCAGGAACAGTATTATCAAAATATTTATCAAGGATCCATTATATCTTGGACATACTTCGAAAGCTGGGAAATCAAATACCTGACCTGACAAGGCATAATTCTTCTTCTAGTGTTTACAGTTTATTAGGGGAGAAAGAAAATACATTTTATAAGATATATGATAATTGAGGTAACTTAATATTAAAGACTTATTGACTTAGTAGTGAAATATGAAGTGGCCATATAGAAAAGGTCATACGGATTTCATAGGAAGAGATTGAGTAGATAAAAGAGGTCTTAAGTACCCTTTATTAGGAAGTAGGCTTCCCTGGTGGCTCAGGCATAAAGAATACGCCTGCGATGCTGGAGGGAAATCCCATGGACGGAGGAGCCTGGTGGGCTACAGTCTATTTGGTCACAAAGAGTTGGACACGACCGAGTGACTAACACACAACAGAGGCAGTGAAATAAATGAGTATTTTGAGAAGGTTTTAAGATAAATGAGATAATACCAAACACTTGTAATAAATAGTAGCTAATCTGCACCTTCAGAATTGCAAGAAAATAGAGGATGGTGGTGACTGTGTAGTAGAGTGTAAATTACCTTATAAAAGAGCCACAGCTCAGCTTATGCTGCTTATTGTCTTATTACTTAATGGCAACCCACATATTACCAGATCTCCCCAGTCTTTCAAAAACCTTAGAAATATAAAGTTTTTGTGCAAAATCTCCCAATTTTTACATGTCAGCAACCAATAAAGCATTTTATCACCATGGAGGCCACAAATACCATGTCTGAGAATGAATTTGGTGTCCCGGGTACCAGTCTGTGACCTCAGAGTTCACACATTCTGAAAGATGGATTAAGTGTATGGCAAGAAAATTTGTCTTAAACGTGTTTTCTGCTAACAATAATGACTTTAATGGCTTAACACAGTCAGCTCTGCTACTTTCCTGTAGCATTTGATGCTTGCTATTACAACTTAATAAGCATAAAATAATGGAAATACCTTTATATCCTTTAGAAAACAGATGCATTTGAATTTTATTTAGAAATTTATGACTAAAAGTTGTAAACAGAGTCGTTATTTTTATGTACTTAGTGTTTGGATTCAGGGCTCTTTGGGTTTACAAAATTAACATATTTTAAAAGGGAGAAAAAAGATCACTTGTAAATACCAACTCAGTGTGGCACAGTATATTCCAATGTCTCTACAGGGGCTGCAAGCTCATCACTGAGTATCGTACCCAAATATTTTACCAATTTAAAATGCATGCTATTTACCAGCTAGACTGCAGCATCTTCAGTAAGCCATGAAATCTATAGTCTCCATATCTGTTTCAACATTTTTAAAGGGTACTTTACCCTCAGTTAACCTAATAGAGGATAAATCCTTTAACAGCAATAATGCCCTAGAAAATAGATGCACTGCTTGAACTGCCTTACTGCTCAGTTTAGACCTCAAAGTATATATCATTTGAGATTCAAAGCACAGTCACAACGGGGGAAAAAGGAGAGAGAGAATTTTGTCAGTTTCTTCCATTTCTAGAAGAATATTTAAAGCAATATTTTGATTATTATCTAAATGTAAATGAATTACAACTACATTAATATTGCTTTCTTCAAAAAATATGGAATTAAATACAAGGCAAGATTACACAGAGAAGTTAAGGGTTCCTGCTGAGGCTGAGCTATCTGAGTATTGATGAAGTCCCATTCCTAAGCAAATACAGCCATTATTTCAGGATAGTTATCTCTCGTGTGTGCATCTCTGTGTGTGTCTGCAAGTATTTTCACATCTTTGTGTGTGTGTGTGCACGTACATGTGTGTGTATCTGTGTGTGTGTTTCTTACAGCGGTTTATCAAATTAGCTAAATTAATTTTGTTACTTAAAGTAACATCTCTGCAGTTGTTTAACATTTTAACAGATTCTGGTCTTGACTTCATTTCTATTGAGCTTAGACACTAGGTAAGAGTGATATGAGCATAAGTAATCAGTATAACTCTGACCTCCATTTCTTCTCTGGTGGCTCAGATGGTAAAGAATCTGCCTGCAATGCAGGTTAGAGCCCCCGGTCAGGAAGAACCCTGGAGAAATGAATGGCTACTCACTCCAGTATTCTTGCCTGGAGAATTTCATGCACAGAGGAGCCAGGTGGGCTACAGTCTGTAGGCTGTCTCTTATACACATCTGCTGTGTGACAGGAAGTGCTCCCTGGCAGAGATCCAGAATGTGTATGACAATCTACTTTGTATCTTTTCTTTATCTTAAGTATCACAAACCTTTGTTGCCTATTGTTTCCCACCTTAAGACATTTACCTCATATATGTTATGAGTTGCTCTTTAGAGGGAAGGGCAGGTTCAGTGCCAGTAACTCTGAACATGACATGATGGGAAATTTAGTGATTAGATTTTATATATAAATGACTAAAATCATGGAATGTCAGTTTTATTTTAGACTTTTGAAATAGTCTCATTATTTTCAATAGTATAATGCTTTGTATTGGATAAGTATGTATATATTTTTTATTCTCAAATGAGCATTATCCCATCCCTTTTGTCCATTTCCTAAAATCCACATATTTCTAGATAATATTGACTTTCATATCACCTCAAGACTCTGGGAGGCTTCCCAGGTGGCGCTAATGATGGTAAAGAACCCACCTACTTAAATAGAAAAGATTTGTTGTTGTTCATTCGGTCAGTCATGTCTGACTCTTTGCAACCACATGGACTGCAGCATTCTAGCCTTCCTTGTTCTTCACAATCTCCTGGAGTTTACTCAAACTCATGTCCACTGAATCAGTGATGTCATCCAGCTATCTCATCCTCTGTTGTCCCTTTCTTCTCCTGTATTCAGTCTTTCTCAGCATCAGGGTCTTTTCCAATGAGTAGGCTCTTTGCATCAAGTGGCTAAAGTATTGGAGCCTCAGCTTCAGCATCAGTTATTCCAGTGAATATTTGGGGTTGATTTCCTTTTGGATTAACTGGTTTGTTCTCCTGGCAGTCTTTGGAACTCTGCATTCAAATGGATATATTTTTCCTTTTCTTCTTTGCCTTTAGCTTGTCTTCTTTTCTCAGCAAGGCCTCCTCAGACAACCATTTTGCCTTTTTTGCATTTCTTTTTCTTGGGGACGATCTTGTCACTGCCTCCTGTACAATGTCATTAACCTCCATCCATAGTTATTCAGGGACTCTATCAGATCAAATCCCTTGAATCTGTTCGTCACTTCCACTGTATAATCGTGAGGGATTTGATTTAGGTCATACCTGAATGGTCTAGTGGTTTTCCCTACTCTTTTCAATTTAAGTCTGAATTTTTCAATAAGGAGTTCATGATCTGAACCAGAGTCAGTTCCTGGTCTTGTTTTTGCTGACTGTATTGAGCTTCTCCATCTTTGGCTGCAAATTCAGTTCAGTTCAGTTCAGTTCAGTCGCTCAGTCGTGTCCGACTCTTTGCGATCCCATGAATCGCAGCACGCCAGGCCTCCCTATCCATCACCATCTCCTGGAGTTCACTCAGACTCACGTCCATCGAGTCTGTGATGCCATCCAGCCATCTCATCCTCGGTCGTCCCCTTCTCCTCCTGCCCCCAATCCCTCCCAGCATCAG